>JAQIWU010000078.1:0-40872 GCA_034696445.1 Isotomiella minor
ACCTCCTGATGATGGTAGAGTGCATTGATTGATTGTGACCACAAATTAGATCGTAACCATGACTTCATTTCCATTAATACAGGTGGATCGCCCTTAGTTCATTACTTGATTGAACGTCAAGATTTGAGCGTTAAGGGAGGTTGGCACAGCGTTGCGGAAGTTGGCGTCAATGAGACCAGCTATAAAGTGGAAGACCTTGTTCACAAGGTAGACAAAGTTTGAATTCTTTATTTGTTGAGAACCCCCTCTCAAATAGCATTATTAATTGCAGAAAGAGTACAAATTCAGAGTGAAGGCAGTCAATAAATTTGGTGGGTCCGAACCAATTACATACGCAAAAACCGTCTTAGCCAAAGATCCTTGGGGTAAGTTGAAACGAGTGAAAACGTACACTTTTTTACCCCTTGTTCCGTGCTGTAGACGAGCCAGGCAAACCCACTGGAGTAGACGTGTATGATTGGGACAAGGACCACGCAGACTTAAAGTGGGTGAAACCGGAGAATGATGGCGGTGGTAAGTTCTTAAAGTCAAACCAAGAACAAAAGGAGCCTAACTTTCACATGACTTTCTTCCGCTTTATAGCTCCCATTACCGGCTATGTTATTGAATACAAGGAGAAATTCGGAAAGGAGTGGGTGGTGGGAAAGACTATTGAGGGAGACGTGACTAAGGCAACCTGTGACGGGCTGATGGAGGGTAAAACGTACGAGTTCCGTGTCAGGGCTGTGAATAAGGCAGGACCTGGCGAGCCCTCCGATGCTACCAAGCCCATCGTTGCAAAGTCTCGATTTGGTAAGCCCCTTTCATTCGCCTCAACGTCACATTGGATAAACTTTCTCCTCCTATACTCTAGTGAAACCATACATTGTCGGCGATGGTCTTAAGCCAATCGTCGTGAAGAAGGGTCAAATTATCAAATACGACATCAAGTACGAGGGCGAACCTGAGCCCGACGTATCCTGGACATTGGATAGTAGATCTGTTTCCACCGCAGGCGGGGATAGGTGAGACTTTCACTTTGTAAAAACCATCACAAACACTATCAACAATACCTCTAATTTATTTGTAGAATAACAATTGACCAATATGAGAAGAATTCTGTGCTCACTGTGCGCCGTGCAGTGAGAGCTGACTCTGGAAAATACAAGTTGACCCTTACCAATTCGAGTGGTACTTGCGAGTCAATTGCTGAAGTCACAGTTTTGGACAAGCCAACAAAACCACGCAACTTCAAAGCTGAAGAAGTCCGTGCTGACCACATAACAATTTCGTGGAAGACACCCGAAGATAACGGAGGCTCTCCCATTACTGGTTATGTCATTGAAAAGATGGACGTCGAGACAGGACGATGGGTACCTGCGGGTGAAGTTGACCCCAATACAGACAAGTTCAAAGTGGATGGTCTTACGCCCAAGAAGAAATACAAGTTTAGGATAAAGGCGGTTAACAAGGAGGGAGAGTCAGAGCCTCTGGAATGCGAAGACGCCATAACTGCCAAGAACCCATATGGTAAGTGAGACCATGAGTTACAAACATATTGTCATGTTCGCCCTTTTATTGTTCAGACGAACCTGGAGCACCTGGAAGACCGGACATTGTGGATTATGACAACAAGAGCGTCACGCTCAACTGGAAGGCGGTAAGACAGAGTTTTCCTATTCGATTCGCTGGCGAATGAGTCAAGTAACCTGTGTCTTTGATTACTATCCAGCCTGACAATGATGGCGGTCGTCCTATCTCCCACTACATTGTCGAAATGAAAGATAAACTGCTTGTCGACTGGCAGCCTGTGCTGGAGACAAAGGATGCTGAATGCAAAGGTGTCGTTGAAGGACTCAGGGAAAAACAAATCTACCAATTTAGGGTTATTGCCGTTAACAAGGCCGGACAGTCAGCCCCATCCGAACCAACTGCAAATCATACTTGCAAACATAGATTCTTGAAACCACACATTGACAGAAACACCTTCAAGAGCATCACAATAAAAGCCGGAAGGACACACAAATGGGCTGTCGAAGTGACAGGAGAACCTCCACCAGAGACGACATGGAGTTGGAGGGACGGAATTGCATTAACAAATACGGAGAAAATTAGCATAGAAAACCAAGAATATCACACAGATTTCACCATCAAAAATTGCCGTAGATCAGACACAGGAAGATACACGCTAAAAGCAGAAAACTCTTCTGGAGTGGACACTGAAACTGTTGAATTCACTGTGCTAGCCAAACCAGGTGCTCCGAAAGGACCATTGAAAGTTACTGACGTTCACAATGAAGGGTGCAAACTGAGGTTTGTTAATTCTTCTTCTGAAATTATAGTACTAAATCAATTTTCTCTTTCATAGTTGGGAGAAACCAGAAGACGATGGTAAGTGTTTTCACTTTTTCAGCCTAATAGGAGCGAACGCATTCTGTAGCGCTTATTGTTCTGATTAGGTGGACTTCCAATTAAAGAGTATGAAATTGAGAAAATGGACATGGCAACCAAGAGATGGGTGCGAGTTGGGAAATGTCCTGGAAACCAGGTACCACCAAGCTTTGAAGTCACTGGATTGGTTCCTGGACAGGTAGGATCAGTTGATAATTTGGGGTCAAATGAGATAGTTGACTAAATCTTATGCTCATGTACAAATGACTTTAGGAGTATCAATTCCGCGTTGTTGCCGTAAATGACGAAGGAGACTCAGATCCATTGGTGGCAGACAAGTCAATAATTGCGAAGAATCCATTCGATGAACCAGGCAAACCAGGTGAGATTAGAGTTTACACTTTACGCGTCACGCCGAATGGTCTTCAACTTTCTCCACTTTCACTTTTTACAAAGGCATGCCGGATATTGTTGATTATGACAATGTGAGCGTGGATCTTAAGTGGGCTGCTCCAAAAAGTGATGGAGGGGCACCCATTGACAAATATATTATCCAAAAGAAGGACAAGTTTAAGCCAGAGTGGGAAAATGCTGCTGAAGTTCCTGGGGACCAGCTCACCGGAAAAGTTCTCGACCTCAAAGAAAGGGGTAAGCGATACAGCACCGCGCCTTTCCGTTAAAGTCACTAAATTGTCTATCTACGTAGGTGAATATCAGTTCAGGGTTATTGCTGTCAACAAGGCAGGCCCATCTGACCCCTCCGATGCGACCGCACCGCACATTGCAAGACACCGAGCATGTAAGCATTTTGCTCCTTTTTTTGATGACTTGACCACTACCTATCTTTTGTCGTTTCAGTGAAACCAAGAATTGACAGAACAAATCTGAAGCAGACTACAATTAAAGTGGGCAAACCAATTAGATTTGATGTGAATGTTGCTGGTGAACCACCAGCAAAGGTGGTTTGGATGTTGAAGGACAAAGAAGTACGACTTCACGTTTTAAACCTTACTCGCTTTCTCCTCTTAACAAATATTATTGATGCAGGTGGATGCGACAAACGTTGAAATTATCAACGTGGACTACAACACAAAGTTTGACATCAAAGAGTCAAAGCGACTCAATTCAGGGATTTACAAGATCATTGCAACGAATCAACATGGAAAGGATGAAGCAGACGTGGAACTGACAGTTCTTGGTGCTCCATCTAGACCGAAGGGTCCTCTTAAAGTGTCTGATGTCACAAAGAACTCTGCAAAGGTGAAGTGGGACAAACCGGAAGATGACGGTGGAAAGCCTATTACTGCATACGTTGTTGAAAAAATGGACCTGGCCACTGGTCGATGGGTTCCTGCAGGGAGGTTGGGACCTGAAAAGACCGAATTTGAAGTCACTGGCCTGTCCGAAGGACACGAATACTTGTTCCGAGTGAAAGCTGTGAACGAAGAAGGTGAATCGGAGCCCCTGGAGGCAGATGCAGCCACAACTGCAAAGAATCCCTTCGACGTTCCTGGCAGGCCTGGCGTGCCCCAGTTTGAGGACTGGGATGTTGACCGTGTCGACCTTAAATGGGCCGCACCCAAGGATAATGGTATGGATTTCAGCAGAACTGGAGTTCAATTGTTTAAACGTGAGCGTGGTTTTATAGGAGGGGCCCCAATTTCAAATTACATTATTGAGAAACAGGGTCCTTATGGAAACACGTGGGAGGAGATATTGACCACAGATAATCCAGAGTGCAAAGCTCGAGTCCCTGGCCTTCAAGAAGGTGTGTCACTTTACCCCATATGCTAACTACAGGTTTACTGACTTGAAATATGTTACAGGCATGACCTACAAATTCCGCGTCCGAGCTGTGAATAAAGCAGGTCCCTCAGAACCCTCCGATCCCACAAAGTCACACGTGGCCAAAGCCAGATTCCTCAAGCCACATATCAACCGAGAGAAGATGCAGCCAATCACATTCCGTGCTGGCAATTTAGTAAAACTGGACGTGGATGTGAAAGGCGAACGTAAGCTTTCTCTTTCGCCAGTGCCTTGTCACTAATATGTCAATTTTTCTTTATTCGGCAGCTCCACCCACTCTCACCTGGATGCTCAAGGGACAAAAGCTTGATGGTAGCTACAACATCAAGATCGAGTATGAGGATTACAATACGCGTCTCAACATGCGTGAAACTTCAAGGGAGCTTACTGGAAAGTACACTCTCATTGCTGAAAATGAAGTTGGAAAAGATGAAGCTACGGTGGAAATAAATATACTTGACAAACCTGGAAAACCAGAGGGACCTCTTGAGGTTACTGATGTTCACAAGGAGGGCTGCAAACTGGCTTGGAAGAAGCCAAAGGATGACGGTGGCCTTCCAATCCAACAGTACGTTGTGGAGAAAATGGATGCCCTAACAGGCCGCTGGGTACCATGCGGTCGAGTCGCAGGAGATGAGACAGAAATGGAAGTCACTGGACTTGAACCAGGTAAAACCTACGAATTTGCAAATGAGAAGGCAATACACAATACTTTTTAACATGCTTCGGCAGGACACAAGTACGAGTTCCGAGTTCGAGCTGCAAACGAAGAGGGTGAATCTGATAATCTACAAACTGACACTGCGATACTCGCAAAGGACCCGTTCAATCCTCCAGGAGCTCCAAGCATGCCTGAAATTGTGGATTGGGACGAAAAATCTGTAAAATTGAAGTGGGATGCTCCACTTCGTGATGGAGGTAAGTGAAGTGTGTGTGGGAGAAAGCAGTTGCTTCTTTAGAAAGGTTGTAATAATTTATTTTTTACAATATCAGGGGCACCAATTACTGGCTACATAGTTGAAATGGTGGACCAGTTCGGAGGAGCTTATATGAAATGCGCAGAAGTGACAGGCACCATTTGCCAGGCGACGGTGCCTAAACTGGAAGAAGGGAACAAATATGAATTCAGAGTCAGGGCAGTAAATAAGGCCGGACCGGGTGACCCTTCAGAGTCCACAAAGCCACATTTGTGCAAAGCCCGATACTTGAAGCCCACCATCGACAGAACTAATTTGCAACCCGTTGTGATCCGCTTGGGACAACAAATTATGTTGGACGTTGATGTGAAGGGAGAACCTGGTAAGTTAATAACTTTCACTTCAAAGTAAAATATACCTTTACACGTTGATTGAATCTGTAGCACCAACCATCACTTGGTCCTTCAAGGGAAAGGAGGTCGAACAAAACGACCAATTAAGGATTGACAATGTCGACTACAACACAAAGTTCCAAATATTGCGAGGGAAACGAGCGCACACTGGAATATATAAAATTAAAGCAGTCAACAGCAGCGGTGAGGATGAGGCAGAAGTAGAAATCACTGTGATGGGAAAGCCAGGCAAACCAAAAGGGCCATTGGACGTTACTGATGTAACTAAGAATGGTTGCAAACTAAAGTGGGACAAGCCTGAGGATGATGGTGGAGCCCCTATCGAATGCTATGAGATTGAAAAGCTGGATCCTCTTACTGGGACCTGGGTGCCTTGTGGGAAATCTGACACCCCCGAATTCCAGGTTCAAGGTCTTCAAGAGGGAAAGCAATACAAGTTCAGAGTTAGAGCTGTTAATAAAGAAGGAGGGTCTGAAGAGTTGGAGTGTGACAAGCCAATAATTGCCAAAAACCCATTCGACGAGCCTGGAAAACCAGGACGCCCCACGCCCACCGATTGGGATAAGGACTTTGTGGACCTAGAATGGGACGCCCCGAAAGAAGATGGTACAAAGAATCCTTATCTGCTGTAGTGCAGTAAACTTATAATTCTTCTTGATCAGGCGGAGCACCAATTGAAAAATACATAATTCAAATGCGGGACAAAGACACTCGCAATTGGGTGGACGCTGCCACGGTTCCAGGAGGAAAGACTAATGGAAAAGTGACTGCTGTCCAAGAGGGTAAGACTGTGAAATTATCTATGTCGATTGTACATTGCTCAGTTTAAAAATTATATTCAGGCAAGAGTTACGAGTTCCGTGTAGTTGCTGTCAATAAGGCTGGGCCATCCGAACCTTCGGATCCATCAAAGACAGTCGTGGCCAAGCCACGCCATCTTGCTCCTTACATTGACAGAAAGAATTTGGGAAAGAGGAAAATCAAAAGTGGAGAAATTTTAGCCATTGAGGTAGACGTAAAAGGAGAGCCTGCCCCAACAGTGACATGGGCCCTTAAAGACGGACCAATCAAAAATGACAGGATAAAGATAGAAAATGAGCCTTACAAAACAAACTTCTTGCTCACAAAATCAAAACGATCCGACACGGCAATTTATGTTGTGACTGCGGTCAATGACTCAGGAAAGGATTCAGTAGAGTTAGAGTTGATAGTTTTGAGTAAGCCGAGTAAACCGAAGGGGCCACTCAAGGTTGCCGATGTCAAGGCGGACGGTTGCAAGCTCGCTTGGCAAAAACCAGAGGATGATGGTGGAGAACCAGTAGACCATTACTTAGTGGAACGAATGGACACTGCAACAGGAAAATGGATTCCCGTTGGAACTAGTAAAACACCAGAGATGGATGTCACAGGTCTCAATGAGGGGAAAGAGTACTTGTTCCGGGTGAAAGCTGTCAATAGCGAGGGGGAGTCAGAACCCTTGGAAACAGATTCTCCCATTGTTGCCAAAAATCCATTTGAAGAACCATCGCAACCTGGAAAACCAGTTGCAAAGGACTGGGATAAGCACCATGTGGATTTGAAATGGGATGCACCAGTTTCAGGTAAATCGAAGACCAGTACTTTCTCCAACTTTCTCCACGTTTTATTCAATACTTTCACTTTTCCGATCCTCAGATGGTGGAAGTCCAATTCAGATGTACATCATAGAGAAGAAGGATGAATTTTCAACAAAGTGGCAGAAAGCAGTTGAAATTATTGGAGATAAGTGCGAAGGCCGTGTGCCAGACTTAATCGAAGGTACTTTCTCCAGACAATTTTCCCTTTTGAATCAATAGCCAGCTTCCTCTGCTTTACAGGTTGCAAGTATCAATTCAGAGTTAAAGCTGTGAATAAGGCAGGGCCGTCAAAACCTTCTGACGCTTCAGACCTGATCACAGCAAAATCTAGACGCCAACCCCCTAAAATTGACCGAGCTACAATGAAAGACCTGACGGTGAGAGTTGGACAAACAATCAAATTTGACATCAAAGTCACAGGAGAACGTAAGAAATTGAATCACGTTTGCTAATCAGTTTAACATTCAACTTATCATTGCTGCCTGTTGTAGCTCCTCCAACAAAGGTGTTCTACATCGGCGAAGAGGAAGTGAAAGCTGGAGGGAAAGTGACAATCGACAAAGAAGATTACCGAGTCCGTCTCACAATCACTGGAGCCACCAGAGCCCATGCTGGAAAACTTACTTTGAAGGCGTCTAACGCAAATGGACAAGATGAACACACGGTAGACCTCAACGTATTAGGCAAACCTTCCAAGCCTAAGGGACCACTGGCAGTGTCAGACATTCATAAGGAAGGTTGCACTCTCAACTGGAAAGCTCCTGAAGACACAGGTATAATAATTATGTTTCTGTCATTGTTACGGCTTCACTTTCTCCAATTACGATAATTTTTTCATTCTTACTTTCTCCAACTTTCACCTTTATAGGAGGCGCTCCCATTGAATACTATACTGTAGAAAAGTTGGATCCCGAGTCGGGGAGATGGATCCCTTGTGGAAAGTCAACAGAACCTAAAATGGTGGTTGGTAACCTGGTCCCCGGTGAAGGTAAGCACTTTCACTAGCATACACTTTCTCCTACTTTCTCCTTACCTACCTCTTAACTTGACAGAGTACAAATTCCGAGTTTGTGCCGTAAACTCTGAGGGAGAATCAGAGCCGTTGGAGACTGATGGTTCCATCATCGCCAAGAACCCGTTCGACGAACCCGGCCCACCATCAAATGTCGAAGCCACGGACTGGGATAAAAATTGGGTGGACTTGAAATGGGACAAACCATTGCAAGGTATACGCCTTATTACTCTTCTTCCAAATAAGATTGCACTAACCCCGCTTCTGTTGTTAGATAATGGGTCTCCTATCACTGGATACATTATTGAAAAGAAAGAGCCTGGTGGAAAATGGATGAAGGCTGGAGACGTGAAAGGTGACGACCCATGTGGTCGCGTGGAGGGTCTTGACGAAGGTAAGTCAATGTTTGCTACAGGTTATGATGATGATAATCATGAAATCAAAAACGTACTTTAGGATCAACATATGAATTCCGAGTGAAAGCAGTTAACGCTGCTGGCCCTGGAGATCCTTCCAAGCCATGCCAACCTGTCACTTGTAAACCACGAAAACTAAAACCAAAGATTGATCGCAAAGGCCTTCGCAAGATTCATGTTAGGGAGGGTGAACCATTTTTCTGGGATGTAAAAATTATTGGTGAACCACCTCCAACTGTAGCTTGGACTTTGAATGGAAAAAGCGTTTCCGAGTCGGATATGGTCAGGATCGTAAATGTGCCAAACAATTCCAAGTTTTATAACGACAGTCCAGAAAGGAAGCATTCTGGGACATACAGGATTGTAGCCACAAACAAGTGGGGAGAAGATGAAGCAGAAGTTGAGGTCCTTGTCGTTTCCAAACCAGGAAAACCAGAGGGACCACTAGATGTTTCAGACGTTCGCAAGGATGGCTGCAAACTGAAATGGAAGAAACCAAAAGACGATGGCGGTACTCCAATCGAGGCTTATATTGTTGAAAAGTTTGATCCAGAAACGGGAATATGGATTCCTTGCGGCAAGTCCCGTGATCCAGAGATGGAGGTTGATGGTCTTGTTCCTGGGCACGAATATTCATTCCGAGTGAAAGCAGTCAACAAGGAAGGAGAATCTCAACCATTGGAAACGTTGGCTCCTATTATTGCTAAGGATCCATTCTCTGTAGCGGAGAAGCCTGGGACTCCTGAAGCTGTAGACTGGTCAGCCAGCCATGTTGAACTTAAGTGGACCGAACCGGTTTCTGACAATGGAGGTGAGACACCTACTTTCACCCAGCCTCTTTGCTCATTTACAATGATAATTGATTGTTTGCAGCTCCAATCGAGGGATACATTATTGAAAAGAAAGACAAATACAGTGGACTCTGGGAGAAAGCAACGGAAACAACCGGACCCGACTGTAAAGCAACTGTGCGGGGGTTGATTGAGGGTAGGTGAAAGTTCCCAACTTACCCCTTTTGTTGTACTCTTACCTAAAAGAACGTTCATGCGTCGGGAAATGATGATCAGGGGATTTGATGAAATTTACTTTGGCTTTGTAGGTAATACTTATCAGTTCAGAGTTGTTGCTCTCAATAAAGCGGGACCGTCAGAACCTTCTGATGGAAGTAAACCAATTACTGCAAAAGCAAGATACTTGGCACCTAAGATTGACAGAAAGAACTTGCGAGATGTGACACTTAGCGCAGGCTCCACCCTCAAGTTTGACGTTGACGTCATTGGTAACAAACTTTTACCACACGCTCATGTAACAAATGTTCGCACAGTGGATTGTTCTATTAGGTGAGCCACCTCCAGTGATAGTGTGGACTTTGGATGGACGAACATTGTCCGACAGCAAGGCCGTGTCCATCGATAACGTGGACTATCATACAAAACTTATTGTCCGTCCTGCGAATCGTGGTGACTCTGGGGAGTACACCATCACGGCCACCAACTCCTCAGGCAAGGATTCCGTGACTGTTAGAGTGATTGTCACCGATAAGCCGGGCAAGCCAGAGGGTCCATTAGACATCTCTGGTGTCCACAAAAATGGGTGTAAGTTGAAGTGGAAGCGACCAAAGGACGATGGTGGAACTGGAATTGAGTATTACGAAGTTGAAAAGTTGGATCCGGAAACTGGACTGTGGGTTCCTGCAGGAAGATGCACAGAACCCCAGATGGACGTCTCTGGACTAACTCCTGGACAAGAGTACAAGTTCAGAGTGAAAGCTGTGAACAAAGAAGGAGAATCAGAGCCCCTTACAGCGGATCAAAGTATCATCGCTAAGAACCCATTTGACGAACCTGGAAAACCAGGAAATCTAAAGGCTACAGATTGGGACAAAGATCACGTGGACTTGCAGTGGACCCCACCTGCAAATGACGGTAAATTATAGTTTTGAACATCGTTTGATGAATGACTATAACTTTTGTGGTGAACTGAAGGTGGTGCACCAGTTACTGGGTACATTGTTGAGAAAAAGGATAAATACGGCGTTTGGGAGAAAGCACTCGAAGTTCCAGGCAACAAGACAACAGCCACAGTGCCAGACTTGAAAGAGGGTAAACTCGTTTAGTCAAAATTACTTTTACAAGGCTTTTATATGCTTTTGTGTTATGCAACAGGCGAATCTTATGAATTCCGAGTTCGAGCCGTGAATAAGGCAGGCCCCGGAGAGGAGTCTGACACGGTTGGACCCATCATTGCGAAAGCTCGCAATTTGGCACCCAAAATTGATAGAACAAATCTGATTCCGATCAAGATTAAGGCTGGAGCTAATTTCAACTACGATGTTAAAGTGACAGGAGAACCACGTAAGTACAATTTTATCGCAGTGGTGCATTGATGTATCCTCCACTTCTCCTTTTAGCTCCCGAGATTAAGTGGTCATTGAAGGGAAAGGATGTCAAACCTTCTGACAAGACGAAAATAGTGAATGCAGAGTACAACACTAAATTGAACGTGCGTAATGCCACACGGGCCGAGTCAGGCACGTACACCATCACTGCTTCAAACGTGAACGGAACTGATATTGCGGAGGTGGAAGTGATTGTGCTAGACAGACCTAGTCCACCCAATGGACCATTGAAGGTTCAAGATATTCATGCTGAGGGGGCCACCCTCAAATGGAGCCCACCCACCGATGATGGAGGTCAGTAACCGATGCCAATTTATGCCTACCATTGCATTATTACAGCAGCAAATAATTTGCATACGTAGGTGCGCCTATTGAGAGGTACGTTGTTGAGAAAATGGACGAAGCCACTGGTAGATGGGTACCAGCAGGAGAAACGGATGGTCCTAACACCAATTTGGCTGTGGATGGGTTGACACCAGGTATATAATCTGTACTGCATACTTTCTGTGTGAGAAAGGGGTGGCTTAATGTCAAATTTCCCACAGGTCATCACTACAAGTTTAGGGTGAAAGCAGTCAACAAGTATGGCACTTCTGAGCCTTTAGCTACAACGCAATCAATTGAAGCGAAGAATCCATTTGACAATCCTGGAGCCCCGAAGAACCCAGAGATTGCAGATTATGACAAGGACTTCGTACAACTGAAATGGGATAAACCTGACACTGATGGAGGAAGCCCAATTGTTGGGTACATCATCGAAAAAAAGGATAAATTCAATCCGAACTGGGAAAAGTGTGCAGAAGTAGAGGGAGATGTTACGACGGGCAAAGTGCCTGATCTCATCGAAGGGAACACCTACGAATTTAGGATTCGTGCTGTAAACAAAGGTGGTGCAGGGGAACCTTCAGAAGCGACCAAACCTCATGTTGCGCGTCCTAAAAACTTGCCTCCCAAAATTGATCGCAACTCCTTAATGAACATCAAAATCCGTGCCGGACAGAACTTTGACTTTGATGTCCCAGTTGCTGGTGAGCCTCCACCAACGAAAGAGTGGACTTTGGATGGAAGTGCGGTTCTTCCTGCCGAAAACATTAAGATCATTAATCAAGACTACAATACCAAACTTAAAGTTGTGAATGCTCAACGCGCAGACAGTGGATCTTACACTTTGACGGTCAAGAATAAAAATGGCACGGACAGTGCAACCGTGGTCGTCACAGTTTTAGACATTCCATCTCCCCCTGAGGGTCCTCTGAATCCAACCAATGTGACAAAGAACGGTTGCAATCTGAGCTGGAAACCACCAAGAGATGGTATGTCATAGCTTGAGTAAAAATTTAGTAAAAACTCATGTCTTGTATGCTTTTATTTCAGACGGAGGTATGATGCTTCATATTGCCCCAGTGACACTTCAGGAGTAATTTAATTTTTCTATTTCCATTCGTTAACTTTTTAGGAAGTGAAATAACGTCATACATTGTGGAGAAAATGGACATGGAGAACATGCGTTGGGTCCCTTGTGGTGAAACTTCAGGAACCTCAACTCGAGTTGATCATTTGATTGAAGGTAATTCTTCCTGGATTGTTGGGTTTAAGGATAGATTTTAACTTTGCATCTTTAGGCCATGACTACAAGTTCAGAGTGAAAGCTGTGAACAGGCAAGGAGAGTCACAACCATTGACAGGTCTTTCAGCGATAACGGCAAAGGATCCTTATGCAAAGCCAGACAAACCTGGGGCCCCTGAAGTGGTGGATTGGGACCGTGACCATGTTGACCTAGAATGGGCTCCTCCTAAGAAGGGTACTTCCCTAACACTTTACTCATGTTGAGCAGCATCTATAATTCGGCTTGTTTATTAGATGGGGGCACTCCTGTTGAGAAATATATCATTGAAAAGAAACCAAAGGGTGGACAATGGGAGAAAGCAGCCGAGGTTTCAGGAAAGACGCCAAAGTGCACTGTTCCGAATTTGACTGAGGGAACGGAGTACGAGTTCCGAGTGGTAGCAGTGAACAAGGCGGGACCAAGCGATCCTTCTGATGCTTCCAAACCCGTTGTCGCCAAAGCTCGTTACCTGGGACCACAAATAGATCGTTCATTTTTGGAGGATTTGGTTGTTCGAGCTGGCCAAAAAATATGTTACAATGTCCCAATTTCCGGTTCTCCTCCGCCTAAAGCGATATGGAGCATTGAAGGCAAAGTCGTGACCAGTTCTGACAGAATTGACGTCACAAAAACTGCGACGGAGGCGATGCTTGATATTCCTATTTCAGTTCGTGGTGACACTGGCCGATATACATTAACCCTAGAAAATAACCTAGGTTCTGTGTCTGCGTCGGCTAATGTAATGGTCATCGACAAGCCGGGACCTCCAGAAGGACCTCTTATGGTTGGTGATGTGACAAAAGAAAGTTGCAGATTGTCCTGGCGTCCTCCGAAGGATGATGGTGGTTCTCCGATTACCCACTATGTCATTGAAAAGATGGATGTGTCGCGTGGAACATGGACTGATGCAGGAATTTCTAACACGTGCACTGCTGATGTCAATAGGCTCGTTCACAAGAAGGAATATTTATTCCGTGTGAGAGCTGTGAACAGTATTGGAGAATCCATTGGTAAGAATCCATTATTGCAGAGTTCAAAAGGCCACCACTAAAATGTCTTTCCTTGTTTAGACCTGTGCACGGACAAAGGAACAATCGCCAAGAACCAGTATGATGAGCCAGATGCACCTGGAAGACCAAATATAACTGACTGGGACAGAAATCGTGTGGACTTAGATTGGAAGCCACCCAAAAATGATGGAGGGGCGCCAATCACTGGGTATATTATTCAAAAGAAGGAAAAGGGCAGTCCATTCTGGATGAATGCTGCTCAGGCACCTGCCGGACAAACACACGTAGGTCCAATCACTTAGAATGAAGGTACAATATAAATGTTTTGTTCTTGGTTTCCATTTAGGCAACAATTGGAGATCTGACGGAAGGGGGTAAGTTGAGTTTGGGTGGGATGGAGTATAATGACTATAGCAATGTATTAACTCTTTTAGCCGAATACGAGTTCCGTGTCATTGCCGTGAATGCTGCTGGACAAAGTGAACCTTCAGAACCGTCCGATCTTGTGAAGACGGGTCCCCGCCGCCTTCCTCCTAAGATCATGAGTCCTCTCAATGATATTAGAATCAAGGCTGGACAGATTTTCCACGTTGATATAAACTACGTGGGTGCTCCAGAGCCGGAAGTCGTGTGGAAAAATAGTGGGAAAACAGTGAAGACAGATGAAAGGACAACAGTCACCGCGATATCTAATCACACTGTCGTCCACACCGTCAGTACCAGGCGTACTGATTCTGGAGAGTATGTACTTCGCCTTACAAATGAACATGGGGCTGACGAAGGATCCTTCAAACTTATCGTCTTGGATCGCCCAGGACCACCTGAGAAACCCCTTGTGTATGAAGAAATCACCGCACAAAGTGTCACGTTGTCCTGGAATCGACCAATGGATGATGGTAAAATCAATTAATTGAGTGAGAAGTCCTTTTGACAATTATGCAATTTGGCGTAGGTGGCAGTGAACTCACAAATTATGTCATTGAGAAACGCGATCTCACTCACGGAGGAGGCTGGGTTCCTGCCGTAAATCATGTTGATCCTAGAAATACCCATGCGGTTGTCCCTAGATTAACTGAAGGTATGGTCCAATGAACATGAAAACTTTATTAAAAGGGGTTAATTACTGCTCTTTTTAGGAACCACATATGAGTTCAGAGTTATGGCTGAAAACCTGCAGGGTCGTTCAGATCCTCTTACGACAGACAAGCCTATAATCGCCAAAAATCAATTCGACGTTCCTGGAAAACCAGGAGCACCTGAGGTGGTGGACACGGACAGGGACCATATAAAAATAAGGTGGAGTCCACCAATTTCAAATGGAGGTAAGCATTTTTGCTCAAAGAAGATTCATTTTGCAGTAATTGGCTCTTTCCTCTAAGGTTCGGCAATTATTGGCTACGAAGTGGAACGACGAGACGTGAAGAACCCAAGATGGGTCAAAATTACCAAAGAGCCGTGGCGATTCCCAGAATACAATGATGAAAAAGTCAGTGAAGGCCACCAATACGAGTACAGAGTTACAGCCGTTAATGCCGCTGGACCTGGAAAGCCCTCCGATCCTTCCAAAACCATTACAGCAAAACCAATGCGTGAAGCACCAAAACTATTTTTGGACGGGTTGATCGGCATGAAGATCAAAGTTAGGGCTGGGGAGCCGGTAAATATAGACATTCCACTTGCGGGGGCCCCTATTCCAGAAATCAAATGGACGAAAGAAGGCAAACCTTTGCCAAAAACAAACAGAATCTCGGTAAGACCAAGCTGTAGGTTTTCTGACATCGACTAACGAATCAATTTTCCCTGCTTAGTGTGATACACACAGCTCCTCAACCAAATTGCATATCTCATCATCCGAGCGTGGTGATTCTGGAAGGTACACTATTACAGCGTCAAACGACTTTGGGTCAGATAAAGCTGACATTGAAGTGATTGTGGTGGATAAGCCAGGACCTCCAGGTACTTCATTCTATCGCTTTGCATTAAAGAAATATCCAACATCTTTGTCCCCAGGCGGACCTCTGACACCTTCCAAGATCAAGGGAGACTCTATCACTCTAACGTGGCAACCTCCACGCGATGATGGAGGGGCTGAGATCAGCGGTATTAAATTTTTTTCTTAGAATGAATTGGAAGAAATATGGAGACTCTTATGTCTTTGCTTACCATTTTCAGGATACGTGATCGAGCGATGCGAGTATGGAAAAGATGACTGGAGGTCGTGTCCAGGCGTTTGTCCTAAAGAGGAGTTTACAGTCAAAGGATTAGAAGAAGGTAAGACTTTCATTCCACCAAAGTGCCAGTGAAGGTGGAAAGAAGTGAGGCAAGACGAGACGGCATGAGTTTTGGGTTTGAGGCTGAAAGAAAGCGAGTGATCAGAAAAGTGAGACGCAGGCAGGCTGTCTCACTTTCTCAGCTTCTCAGCACGCTTGCAACCTAATCAGTCTCACTTTTCCCATTTCATAGCGATTGTTCGTTTCTCGTTTTATTCTGTAATTCACTTTGGAAGTATGTAATTGTAAAAAATAATTGTTGATCTCACTTGCTGCATATTTTAGGCAAGAAATATGTCTTCAGAGTCAGAGCAGAAAATAGCTACGGTTTGTCGGAACCACTGGAGAGCAAACCTATCGTTGCGAAGTCTCCATTTGACACTCCGGATGCTCCAGAACCACCAAAGATATTGTCTTACTCACCCACCACAGCTTCCTTGCAATGGGCACCGCCATCCAACCCAGGAGGGATGCCTGTCACCGGATACTACATTGAAAGACGGGACAGGAGTGGAGACTGGATCAGAGCGAATAATTTCCCAACACCAAACTTAACTATGACCGTTCAAGGACTTCATGAAGGTAAAGCGAATTCACTTTGAACTTGAGAAGCCCTTAATCAAATCCATCATTGACCCCCTTTGTAGGAGTGAAGTATGACTTCCGTGTGATCGCTGTGAATGAAGCTGGGTCAGGAAAACCATCTAAGCCGTCCGAGCAAATCATTGCTGGTCTCCAAAAGTTTGTTCCTGGAGAGCCCGACCAGCCGAAACCAGATAGGGTAACCAAAGACTCCATCACAATTTCATGGAAAGGCCCAGCCTCCGACGGTGGAGCACGTATTCGAGGTTACATTGTCCAGAAGAAGGCCAAGAGCGGGGGCGACTGGCAGGAAGTGAATGACTACCCTCATCCAAGCACCGTGATGACAGTCGGGGGTTTGAAAGACGGAGAGGAATATTCATTCCGGATCCTTGCTGTCAATGAAGTGGGGAGAAGCCAGCCGAGTCGACCCAGCAACAACATTTTGGTAGAGGAACAGCCCAACAAACCCAAATTAGATTTGGGTGGGCTTCGAGATATTACAGTCCGAGCAGGGGAAGACTTCTCCATTTCCGTCCCGTTTATTGCATTCCCAAAACCCACTGCTTCCTGGTATGCAAACGATCGCCAGTTGGATGACTCTGATTCCAGAGTCTTCATCCAAACGGGAGATGACTATGCCAGCATTGTCGTCAAAAACTCGAAACGAACTGATTCCGGGATATACAAAATCCAGCTTAAAAATCCTTGTGGGTTTGATACTGGCTCACTTAACGTTCGAGTATTGGATCGACCTTCACCCCCGGAAAATCTTCGGGCTGAAGAATTTGCGGGTGAAAGCTTGACCTTGTCTTGGAACCCACCGAAAGACAATGGGGGTAAGGAGACACGTTCTGCAGATACCTACAACCTGACATTGTTTTAAATTGTTGTAGGTGCGGATATTACCAATTATGTTGTGGAACGAAAAGATGCAAAGGGAAGTACTTGGACCAAGGTTTCCTCTTACGTCACATCAACATATTGCCGTATACGCAACTTGACCGTAGGGTAAGAGAAGATGTCCCTGTTTTCACTGACTCAACGGTAGTGCTTCGCAAAACCTAAATTTACATTTATTCTCTTTTACAGGGTGGACTACAATTTCAGAGTCGTTGCAGAAAACCAAAACGGCACTTCTGACCCTGCTGAGACAACTGAACCTGTGAAGGCTAAGCATCCATTCGATGTTCCTGGACCACCTGGGACACCTAGAGCCATTGAGACTACAGAAGATTCTATCACACTCACATGGACCAAACCTAGAAATGACGGAGGCGTCGCCATCCGAGGTTACGTCATTGAAAAGAGGATGAAAGGAGAGGATGTGTGGACCAAGGCTTCTCACCAAATCATTCCAGACCTATCATATCGTGTAATCAATTTGCAGGAGGTAATGCAATCATTTGTATAAGGAAACGTGACTGATATCTATGTACTTCTTCTCAACAGTTCAAAGAGTACGAATTCAGGGTTGCGGCAATTAATGCGGCAGGTCAAGGTGGATGGAGTACGGGATCTGATTGGATCCTATGTCAACCTCCACCCTGTGCTCCAAAGATTACCAGCGACTTGAGTATTCGAGATATGACAGTAATCGCAGGGGAAGAATTTACCATTACCGTTCCATTCATTGGATACCCACTGCCCAAAGTTACTTGGACAGTAAATGCAGAGGAAATGTTCTCTGATGACAGGGTCAAATTTGATACAACTTCCGGCTTCATTAAATACACCAACAAATGTTCACGACGCTCAGACTCAGGAAAGTATACCATTCAGCTTGTGAACACTGAAGGATCTGACACTGCGTCCTGCCGGGTTCTTGTGGTTGACAAACCTGGACCACCAATTGGTCCTTTGGACATTTACGATATTTCTCCGGAGACTTGTTCTCTGAGTTGGAAGCCACCTCTGGACGACGGAGGTAAGGAACATCCTAATTTCACTGTCCAAAATGACATGCGCATGACTAACGTTGTTGTTACTTTGAATTGTTGCAGGTAGTCCCATAACGAATTATGTTGTGGAGAAGCTGGACACATTTACTGGAGTCTGGATGAAAGTTAGCAGTTTTGTCCGAGGGTGCAGCTATGATGTTATTGGCTTGGAACCAGGTACACACTCCGAGTGACGCATTGTGACATGATGTATAAACCGTTTACTTGTCCAACAGGCAAGAAATATCACTTCAGAGTGAGGGCAGAAAATCAGTATGGTGTCAGTCTTCCTTTGGAGTCTGAGGAACCAATAACTGCAAAATTCCCCTTCACTGTGCCTGACGCGCCAGGACAACCCAGAGTCATTGACTGGGACAACAGTTCGGCGACCCTCACATGGGACAAGCCTTATAATGACGGAGGTGCAAAAATACAAGGCTACAAAATCGAGTTTAGAGACGTAGCTGAAGATGCAGATTGGAGGATGGCAAATGATTATTTGGTCAAGGACACGACTTATGTTGTTCACAACTTAATTCAAAGTACGATCAGCAATGACCTGTGCCCGAGTGAAACATAATAACTTCTCATGTCAAAATTTTAGGTCACACATATGAATTCCGAATTCGGGCTAAGAATGCCGCTGGATTTTCTAAACCATCCCCATCGTCCTTGCACTTCAAGATGAAGGGCAAGTTTGGAGTACCGACCCCTCCACAATCTCCGTGTGTCTCCAAAGTTGGCCGAGGGTACGCTGAACTCAAATGGGAGGCTCCAAGATCTGATGGAGGCAGTCGTGTCACTGGTTACATCGTTGAGAGACGTGAAGTTGGAGCTGGTCTTTGGATACGGTGCAACGAGTACAATGTCACTGACCTTAATATGGTCATTTCTGGACTAACTGACGGGTACGAGAGTGGTGTTGCATAGTACTTCCGTTCTATAAATGCTGGATTGTTTCAATTACAGACGGGAATACGAATTCCGCGTATCCGCAGTCAATGCTGCAGGAAAAAGTGAGCCTGCTAATTGTGACGCTCCAGTCAAGATTCAAGAAGTTGTCGGAGGACTAAGCCCAGAGTTCATTAGAGGGTTGACAAATACATCCATTCCACGTGGCAAACAGTTGATACTAGAGTGTGAAGCTACTGGCAAACCAATGCCGACGCCGAGATGGCTAAGGAATGGACGAGAGCTTCAGATGTCAGTCCGTATCAAACAAGAGGTTGATGGTGGCATCTTCCGTCTCATAATTACTGATATGCAAGACGGTGATGACGGAGATTACACGTGCCAAGCAAATAATTCTGTTGGGCATTGCTACACCACTGGACGGGTTCGCATCGGTGCCCCACCACGCATCGACAGATGTCCGAATGAACTCTATTTGCCAGAGGGTGAAAATACCAAGATTAAAGTGGTTTACGTTGGTGACCAACCAATCGATCTCAAAGTTACAAAGGATGGGATTGAAGTTAGGGACTCCTCTCGCATCAAAATTACAATCTTCGACGAATATTTTGTCATATTTATCAAAGACATTTGCAAAGATGATGCAGGGACCTACACCCTCACTCTGAGGAACGACAGCGGCAGCGTCTCTGCCAATATCCTGATTTATATTACTGGGCTTCCTGGACCACCTATGGGACCATTGGAAGTATCAGACATATCCAAGCACATGTGCACACTGAGGTGGAAGCCACCCTCCTACGATGGTTCGTTATTTGCCTTTTCTATCGAAGACTGAAGGGATGGGAATTATTTGTAAAGTTGAATGTTTTTGACTTTTAGGAGGAAGAAAGATCACACACTACGTTGTGGAAAGACGCGATATCACGAGCAGTCACTGGATTCAAGTCACTTCTCAAGTCAAATCTACAACTTTCACCGTACAAGGATTAGTGGAGTGTAAGTTCCATTCCTCAAGCCTCATAAACAATTTCAGTTCGATTCTTCAATGTCCTTCGCCATTTTTACGAGTTTTGGGGCAAGATGAGATGCAATTGATGTCTCGACAGCTTATGACTCGCGTTGAGCAGTATGAATTGTAATTGTTAATTTTTTATTATTCAACAGCGAATGAGTATCTTTTCCGTGTAATGGCATGCAATGAGAATGGAATGGGACCACCATTGGAAGGAATTAATGCCATTAAAGCCAAAGCTCCATTTGACCCTCCATCTCCTCCCGGTGCTCCAGACATCAAAGAAGTTGGTGGGGACTTTGTGCATCTTAATTGGGACAAACCAGAAAGTGACGGTAAGAATTTTCTTTACGGTCATGTTCCTCAGTGTATTTTATACATTCGCACGCGTTCTTTGTAGGCGGGTCTCGAATACTTGGTTACTGGGTGGACAAGAGAGAAGTCGGAACAGTTTCTTGGCAAAGAGTTAACGTCTCAATTTGTTTGCCCAACCAAATCAACGTTAGCAATCTTATTGAAGGTATGTTTCTCCTATTTCACTTGGAACACGACAAAAAATTGAACGCAATATTTTTGTTGAAAAGGTCGTAGTTACGAGTTCCGTGTCACAGCAGAGAATGCGGCAGGTCTCTCACATCCTTCGCCTTCTTCCTCTAGCATAAAGGTAACTGATCCTAACGCCGCTGTGCCTCCGGAAATCGTGATGCCACTGAAGAATGCTATGGCAACGGAAGGCAGGAACGCCCAGTTCCAATGCAAAATTGTTGGTCAGCCAACTCCAAACGTATCATGGTATAAAGGAGCCAGGGAAATCTCCCACGGTGGCAAATACCATATCTCGCACGATGGGGAAACCTACTCTCTCACCGTCTACGATGTCTTTGGTGAAGATGCTGACGAATATGTGTGTCGTGCCGTCAATAGAGCAGGGGCTAAATCCACCAGGGCTGAGTTGGTGATAATGACAGCTCCCAAACTTCACGTACCTCCGAGATTTAGGGACACCGCGTATTTCGACAAAGGTGAAAACGTTGTGATCAAGATACCTTTCACAGGCGTTCCGAAACCCAAAATTACATGGAGCAAGGATGGCGAGAAGATCGAGTCTGGAGGACATTTCCACGTAGAAGTGAAAGATAGGCATGCCGTCCTCACAATTACTGACGCCAGTCAAATTGACAATGGCCCCTATTCCATTTTGGCTGAAAATGATCTCGGGATGGATTCTGCGATTCTTAAGATTCAGATCAGTGATCGTCCTGATCCTCCTCGACATGTGATAGTTGAAAGTATAGGAACCGACACCTTAGTCGTTACTTGGCAGTCTCCAATGTGGGATGGTAAGACCCCGTCTCCATTCCTCATCCTAAAACCCTGTTTACCACCTTGTACTACAAACTGTCGTTTTGATGCGCAGGCGGATCAGCCATTACGAATTACCTGGTGGAAAAGAGAGAGCATCCGATGACCTCCTGGATTAGAGTAGGGTTTACAAGACTGACTACCATCCAAGTGACAGGGCTGAGTCCTGGACACTCCTACGATTTCCGGGTGTACGCAGAAAATGTGTACGGTCGCAGTGATGCTTCGGACACCACAAAAATAGTTCAAACTAAGGACTTAGGTAAGAAGGTTCATAAGAAGAAAGAGTACGAAGTGGACGCCACAGGAAAGAAAATCCGAAGCAAGTGCGATGAAAAACCAAAGGACTACGACCAATATGTGTTCTCCATTTATTCCAAATACGTTCCTCAACCTGTTGAAATTAAGACTTCTAGTGTCTATGACTACTATGATATCTTAGAAGAAATAGGCACTGGGGCCTTTGGTGTAGTACACCGTTGTCGTGAGAGAAAGACGTAAGCGCACCCTTCCGATTTTGTGTTGTATGAGTCTCACCTTGCCTCTTTCTTTGTTGCAGTGGACATATTTTTGCTGCTAAGTTTATTCCTGTATCTCACTCGTTAGAAAAAGAATTAATTAGAAGAGAAATTGACATAATGAATCAATTGCATCATCCTAAACTAATCAACCTCCATGACGCCTTTGAGGATGATGATGAAATGGTGCTGATATACGAATTGTAAGAACAATGTCTTAGCCTCTTGAAAGTGGGCATTTTAGAATACATGATCTTACTTATGCAGCTTGTCTGGAGGTGAGCTGTTTGAAAGAATCACAGCCGAAGGTTACCAAATGTCAGAGGCCGAGGTAATCAATTACATGAGACAAATATGTGAAGCAGTCAAACACATGCACGAAAGGAACATCATTCACTTGGGCAAGTTCTTTGACACTAGCAACGGCAATTGATGGTGGCTATAATTGTTTTGTCCTTTGCAGACATCAAGCCTGAGAATATTATGTGCCAGACCAAATCCAGCACAAATGTCAAACTTATTGACTTTGGTTTGGCCACAAGGCTGGACCCCAACGAAGTTGTCAAAATCTCAACTGGGACTGCAGAATTTGCAGCACCTGAAATTGTCGAAAGGGAACCAGTCGGATTTTACACGGACATGTGGGCAGTTGGTGTTCTCGCCTACGTCTTGTAATTTATTCTGAATTATGGCATTTATTTGTCGAAGACGAAAATGCAGGAGTATTTTGTCTTTCAACAGACTTTCCGGCCTTTCCCCTTTCGCTGGAGAAAATGATATTGAGACGTTGAAGAATGTTAAAGCCTGTGACTGGGACTTTGATGAAGAGGCGTTTGGAGAAGTATCTGACGAAGGAAAGGACTTCATTCGCCATCTCCTCGTGAAGAACAAAGAGTAACAATAATGATCAAACAATAATGGCTCGATAGACGGTAAACTAACTCATTGTTATTGAATGGCAGGAAGAGGATGACAGCACACGAATGTCTCCTCCATTCTTGGCTTACTGGTGACCATTCCGGACGAGTGAGACCAATTGACAACTCCAGATTCCTTGCAATTAGGGACAAGATTAGAGCGAAGTATCCCTTCTGGGACGAATGTGTCATACCGTTGGGTCACCTCGCAGAATATTCATCCCTCAGAAAATTGCAAATCGACAAGTACCGAATACATGAAGCATTTATAGGTGAGTTTTTTTAAAAAAATTCTCTCATTACATCCCACCGTTACAAAAAAACTATGGTCAAACTTGCAGACCGCAGACAAGCTGCTCCCAGATTCGTAATAAAACCAAGCAGTACTTTCACATATGAAGGACAGAGTGCCAAGTTCACATGCAGAGTTATCGCAATTGCCACTCCAACTCTTACTTGGTACCACAACAACGCGGAACTGCGCCAGAGCGTGAAGTTCATGAAGCGTTACCAAGGCGAAGACTTCACATTTGTAATCAATCGTGTCAAGTTGGAAGACAGGGGGGAGTACGTCATCAGAGCAGAGAACCACTATGGCTTCCGAGAAGAGATTGTCTTCCTCAATGTTCAACGTGAGTTGCTCAAATGATTTGTCTTATTGGGTAACTTTACTCGGATTTGCTTGGACTGTTTAGCCGTGCCGAAAGAGGTGCCTGCCTACAGACCAGAGGCTGCCCCAGTGCGTAGAAGACAACCACTCATCCGACCATTATGGCAAGAAGAGGGTGATTCCGCCCCCTGTTTCACTTTCCACCTGCGACCTCGTGTCGTTCAGTTCCATCATCCTTCTTGCAAATTGCTCTGCTGCTTGAAAGGAAAGCCGACTCCCCAAGTGCGTAGATTTGACAACCAATTATATAATTCGAGTGAAGTTAACTGGTGGAGTTGGATGAGCCATGGATATATTGGTTTCTATTATGACACTAAAACCATTTTACTTGTGCAATGTTTCAGGTCAAGTGGTACAAGGGTACTAAAGAATTGAGTCGAAACGAGTACACAATGACCCACTCGGATGGTGTGGTCACATTGGAAATCCTGGACTGCAAACCAGAGGACTCTGGAAAATATCGTTGTGTTGCCACAAACCCTCTGGGATCGGACGAAACTGTTTGTGTAGTCATTGTAGAAGGTGATGCAAGGCAACCTTAAACATTCACAACTTTCTATGTCCGTTACATCTGCATACAAATTTCAATTAAGATAGAACTGTCTCAGTTCAAATCCTCGTAGTTTCAAAGTCAGTTACGGACGGACAAACCTTTAGTTAGACTTGACCAGCACAATTATAATCCAAATCCATAGGCTTTGCTCCATAAAAGCTAGTCAAGTTCCACATACAAGGTCACTATATCACTTCTATCTAACACCAGTCAAGTTAGGCACACTTTAAATTTAATTCACTTCGGCTTCTGCTTGTTTGGATTGAGTTGAGGTGCGTTTTACCCTGTTTTTATTGCCTTTCCACTTTTACTGCTTCTGGTTTCCTCATATCAAAGCCGATGAGGCTTTTCTCATTGCTTTAATTTCTGAGGAAAAAGCAACGTTCATTCAAAAAAGTATTACTCACCAAAAAGGACGCGTCGTCATCATTCACTTTCCTCCTTCTTGGTGTTCCACAGTTGTGCAGCACATGCCATTGCTTTCTCCTTGCAGCGTATACGAGACGCAATGTAATGATACTCTTCTTTGTATTACAATTATGATTATTACCACCCTGTTACTCTACTGCTTCGTACGTACGAAATACGCCATTGCTGCCTTAGCTGCCTACGAACCACTTAGGAAGTCTATAGAGTTACGTTAAGTAAGGTACTTAAGTAAGATTATAACGTGTGTTAATCAGAAATGAATTGTCAGAAACGTAAATCATATTCTTTTGCTTCTTTCCACTTATGCTCTCATGCTGCTACACATTATTTTCCAATAACTCAACGTTTCACCGTATTTCCCGATATGTTCCTGTATTTATTATTTGTTGATGTAAATGTAATCCATAAAAATGCCGGTCGTGAAATACGGAAAAAGTTTTTACCCTTGCCCTTTTGCTGCTTTTTTCTATAGTTTGATGCCTGAATGCATATTGTTTTTTTTACGATTTTTGCTCTGACTTTTCTTTCTAACTTTCTTTTACTACTTGGATTTTAACTGATGATGGTGGGCCAATAAGGCAGGTCCGAAATTCCTCGTCAACCTTAGAATGAGCGAAGAATTTGAGACGGTTGATCCCTTGTGCTTTGTGGGGCAATTAAAGAAGAATTTGATTATCCCGTTGCTAATTGTAGAATGTTAGCCTGTTTTATTTGCGAAAAAAAAGTTTTCCATGATAGTTTTTCTTATTTTTGGGATTTAGAGGCCCTTTCCCTAGTTTTTCGTTGCCAAACTTTGCAGTGCAATGATTGATTGAAAGCAAAATCTCAATTCATGATACACATAAAAAATGTCAATCATTCGTCATGCTCATACTCACTGGACATTGAACATAGATTTTGTCATGCCATGGTTGTTTGGTGGTAGTTCGTAACTGTCACTGACTTGCTTTCCAGGGGATACTTCCACGCCAGAACAGCATCAACTTGCCCATAATTTACTACACTCAGGAGGTAACTCTTGCATAGATATGGTTTGGGTACTTGCGTGAACAATCTGAGTGCTATCCTTTAACAGTGGTTTAACAGTGTAAAGTTGGTTTGTTCAGCCTCACGATGATCAAGTAGGCCAATCTGCTTTAAATTATTACTAAAACTGCAACACCTTCCAAATGGGGTTTAGTGATTAATTAGAACGATACGGACGTGTCTGGCGTCCAGAGATTGTGTCCCTTTGACTTAGCTATAGGTATAGGACTTTTTGCCTTTAGACGTTTGGTCTTTTACTTTTGCACATGGGGTCGCAAAAGGGTTCCCTACATTTTGAACCTGTGAACAGTGGAGTGTTGTATGTCAAAATGTCGTCTTTCAATACAGTTGTTAAGAATGAGACTGATTTGCATTGCAGACAGGAGATATATGCCAGAGATGCCGGCGAGGCCCAAGGAGACACCAAAGCCGAAGCCAGCCGTAGACACCACCAGATCCTCAGGATCTACTTATGGCAATCAAAAGGTTTGAATTTTGAATTTCTGAATGTGATGTCACATGTACTCAAGAAAAATATCCTATTGCTTTATTCACACAGACCGCTGCTACAATCGGAGTGGCCAGTACTCCAGTGGTCAATGACATCAAGAGTGCTCCTTCCGCTGCGGGTAGAATACAAAAGCCTTACGGTACTACACTTGATGCCGCTGGAAGTCCTTCCAGGTCGAGGTCAACGACAAAGGAATTCGACCGTAAGAATTGCTCAATTTATATTGAGCTATTGTATAAAATTGTGTGTTGAGACTCAGTTTTTTTTCTTCCAGTTCCTGCCGATGAACGAATGTCAGCACCAGGAGTAACGAAGGCCCTGCCGACGAGCCTGTCAGCGAAGGATGGAGAAGCAATGGAAATTACTTGCGAATTTAGTGGCGATCCAGAGCCACAAGTTAGTTGGACTAAAAATGGGGAACCCCTAGTCTCTTCTGAAGCTGTGGCACTGAAGTACAAGAACCACGTTGCTACCTTGACTGTACCAGAAGTGTTCCCAGAGGATGAAGGAATGTACGTCTGTAAGGCCAGCAACTCCTTGGGGAAATCTGAGACACAATGTTCTCTCAAAGTTTTGCGTATGTGAAAATTGTTACATACATGCTACTGTGGGTCAGTGGTACATTTGAGTGATACATTTTTGTAACAGCAATGGAAGGAGGTGCGAAGGGTAAAAGCTCAGGAGACAAAGCCCCAGTAATTGTAGACCACCTGCAGTCACTCACACTTCAAGATGGTACTGCCACCGATTTGTCTTGCCGTATAATTGGTACGTCCTGCCAAAAATCAAGTAGAAAGTTTGTTATCATTTCTTTGACTGTAGGTGCTGAAAAGTTCGATGTAGTATGGTTGCACAATGACAAGGAAATTAAACCTAGCAAAGACTTTCAATACGAAACCTCAGGTAATAACAGAATTTTGAAGATCGCCGAAGTATTCCCGGAAGATGCAGGGACATACACATGCGAGGCTTTCAATGACGTTGGAGAAGCATTTAGCTCATGTACTTTAGTTGTTACTGGTGAGCACTATCATAATATTTTGTGATTTGATTCGGTAATAATGACACGTGATCTGTAGTTCCAAACGAAGAGCCAAAGGGTCTAGCATTCAAGACATTCCCAAGATCAGCCACAGTTAAAGAAGGTGAAAGCACCACGCTCACCTGTGAGATCGACAAGGCACCTCAATCAGGTAATCATTTAGCCGAATGACGTTTCCCAGTACCGACTGGTTTTCATGGGTTTCAGTTGAGTGGTCCAAGGATGGAAAAGCACTAGCCGAGTCTGCAAAGGTCCATGTAAAGACGGCTGGAAAAACCAAGTACCAGCTAGAAATTTCAAACTGTGCTGCCAGTGATGTAGGTCAATACTCAGTGAAAGTCGAAGGGAAGAAAGGAGTTTCGACGGCATCTTTTGCCCTCAACGTTGTTCCACCTACCACTTCTCTGTAAACCGTCTCACCTCATTCTCAACAGTACTTTTTGTATCCTCTCTCTATCTAGTCACATTACAGTCCGTCTCAATTTTCTAGTCAATAATATTGATAAAGAAAGTCTTGTGATGCGCTAACGAGTGTTGAGTTGGTGCTACAAGTGTTGGTGAAAGTATGGAAAGTGAGGTGAATGATGGTGGTGAATGGTTTTTGCATTGAAGTGATGCTGCACATGACATTTATTCCATTGTCGTGGAATTATATGAGTGTTGATTGTTCTGCACATTTATACGCATATGTACCAAACTGGACTGATTGAATTTCTTACTGTGAATGCATGTCTCTGAATGATGTGAAAGGGTAAACTGTCAGAATTGTTTGTGTCTATAATGCCATACTGAAATTTACTCTGTCAAACGACTCTCTCTTCGGTTTTATAGCAGTAAATTTCGCACAATTAATTAGTCCCCGTTTCAACGGAGAAAAATACGTACGAGTCGACTCTGTTATATGGCTGTCCACTATCTACCACTCTAGGCTGTATAATAATGATAATAATAGTAATGCGCAGAGGTTAATCGTGTCACTTAATTACCACTCACTCACGTATTACGCTAATCACTGCCTCTACTCCATGAAGCTTTTACGATACTCGACGTCATTTACTAAGCTTCCCATTTGTACTACATTTTAAATCATGTTTTTTTGAGAAACATCATGTCGTTGCCACTATTGTAAGTAGAATGCTGCCTCTACGAACACAGAAGACCGGAATGATGCCCATCATAGGAACCACACGTACATACATAATAAGCCCTATATTTCTTATTTTAATTGTAACTCTACAACTAAGTGTCTCTATACATATGCCACAGTAAACCATTGTAAATACGTAAATATGCTAATCATGGGACTGCCCTCACTCCCCCTAGATGAGAACTAAACCTAAGACAGTATGAAATGTGCCTTTAGTGTAATGTAATAAATAACTTTCATTTTGTTGCAATGCCAACCTCAGATCTTATGTCACCAATTAATTCTCTCGAACTTACCATGCAATGGAAAGTCGATAACTCACTATAAAATCATTGCATTACGGATGTGGATGTACTCCAGTAGTGTGAAGTCCGTCTTTTGGTATTTTTTGTTCATGCGATCAGTAAACGCTGGGGTTGTTTCAATTTCAATCAAGTCATTTCTGAGCATCAGAGTGTTGATACTTCCTTACTCATTGAGTGTCAGATTTGTTCAAATAAAGCTCAACTTAAGCTGTATGTATAGCATCTAGACAAATGAAGCAATGATTCACTTGCCTGGAAACTGCGTATGTCTGACATATGAGAACTAATCAAAAGACTTTATGTACAAGAACAATTTCATTTGAAAAACACATCAGTTCTATTTGTCCATGTCAGAGTCATCGAGCACAGTTATTGAATCGAATAACAAATCCTCGTGCTATGACGTAAACGACACAAAATCAAAAAAAAAAGTCACAAGTAATTCTGTCTTCGTGGTCTAATAGAAACTAAATTTCAAAATGGAAAGACAAGCAATATTGTTGTCCATCATTGTTGCATTACTCTGCCCAATTTCAATAGCATACAAGCGTAAGACACAAATAATTTTTCCTCATTTCAAAATAAATCTCACTGACAACTTATACTTAGAGGACTATGGGTTCGGATTCATGTTCAAGTACGAACCAAATTTCAAAGAGAGACAAGAAGCCCAAGACACGTTGGTTGGAAATATCCGCAGTACCCTGAATCACCGCAACAGGGCAGAACAGGAAGGTTATGGTTTTCTGGACGATCCTCTTCGGATAGAAAATGTCGAAATGAAATTTTCCGGGACCAAGGTGTCTTTTGAAAATTCTCAGCTTTATGGATTGAGTCAATGCAAGATGGAAAATGTTGAAATTGATTTGGCAGAACTCAAAGTAAGGATCATGAAAGCATGCATAAAAACAGCATGGAGTCCAATTGACTTTGTGTTTTATCATTTTAGGTTAGCTTAAAGACTTCCATTGCTCAATTGTCAATTTTGGGAAAGTAAGAGGTTGATGTCACATGGTTTTGGGCATTCTTTTTTACTTTTACTTTTAATTTAAAGTTACAAATTAACAACATGGATTTCAACCACCGAGAAAGCATTCAATATGTCTATTGAGGATGCGCAAGTGAACTTGACTGCAGAACTTATGGTAGGGGACAATGGGACTTTGGAGATCAGGGAAGTCCAAACAGATCTTGTCTCTGGGAATCTTTATATGGATTTTGGGAAGCAAAATTGGTTTCTAGGAACCATGTTTCAAGTGAGTTGTGACAAGAAGCGTTTTTGATCAAAGTAGGACTATCGCTAAAATGCATGTAACTTTAGGGTCTTTTAAACAAAGCAGGGAACTACGTTTTTGACTCCATAAAGCCAATACTAGTAAAGAAAGTGGAAGACAGGGTGGTTGAAGTAATACTCGCAGAAATGGAGGATATCCCAAACCAGTACCCCAAGTCTATCAACCCAGTAGACCGCAACTTGGCCCTTGTCAGGTAAATTGATTGTCAGGCATTTGATGTAGGGATGACAAGTATGACAAATGAAAATAGGAAAATGGTGAAAGAAGTCAACTTGGACCCTGTTCACTTGGCCGACTACTCTACACAGAATATGAAGTGGTCGCAGTTTGAACTTTTCAATGGTCAACTTCATGGCTTGTCCACAATTCGTCGGACTGAGCCCATACTTCTGGGCTTTGAACGAAGTGCAATTCACATGACTGTACACGTTGGTGTGGAAAATCTCAGAGGCAAGCTTAGCAACGTAGTCTGTTCCAGTCCTTTGGTGTTTAAAACTCATGGTAATGAATCCAGGCACTTATGAGTGGGAGTGGAGGGCAATTCGTGGTGTCCTTTCTAAACGTGGCCAACTTTCTTTTAATCTCAAATACTTGGCTCTGGAACTTCGTCTTGAACAGTCTCCGAATTTAGAGAAGCCAATTATCACCTCCTCCAATATGACGATGGGGCCAACGGTCTTTGTTTCAGATGGAATTGGTGGAGCAGTTGACTACTTTCTTGAGATGATTTTCAACGTCGCCCCCAATGCCTTCCGGCAAAGGGTGGCGGATGCAGCAGAGTACAAGTTGTCTAAAACGTTGGAAGATGAGTTATTGAAAATTAACATAGAGTCGCTCGTGGAAGAGAACCAGTGAGGATTGTCTCAAGCATGAGCACCTTATTTACTGTTCCTTTGCCTTTTTTTAAATTTCTCGTTCGTAATTGTTGTTACTTAAATTGTATCCTAATTATAAATGGTCCCACTAAATGAAAAATCTTCATTTAATTGCTTACACTGTCATGCATGTTATAACAGATAATCAGTCGCAGGTCACCCCTTTCCCGTTGTACATCATCCAATTGGAGAAATGTTATTCCATGTCATGTCATGCAAAACCCCATGGAAACCGAGAGTTTCTAAACGTGCTGCAATTGATACATGCGAATTGAATATCCATCCTCCTGTGACAACTGCCAACTTGCAAATCGCATACAATAAATCCTCTTTGTTGAATAGTTTGAGGGCATCACCCTGAATACTGCATTATCACCTACCCAAGTCGGCGTCACAGGATATGCAAATAAGGTGGATATGATTGATTAGAAGATTCAAGATCAAGGCTTTCGCTGTGCCCTTACGATCGAACCAAGTTGCAGTCACATTGTTGAGTTGCCTTCTTTCAAATTTTCGGTGGATTTTTTGCTGGAGGAAGATAGATTGTGTAGGATTCATAACCAGTATTCAAATCTTCAAACAATCGGACAGCATCACACTTTTGTCTTGACTCATATGCAGGTGCAGATAAAACGCGATGAGCGATGACACGGATCATTTCACGGACAAGTCTTGTCCCAGATACTTTTTTACCTCTAAAGTCTCAAGCCATCACTCAACTCGTGTCAATTCTTCTTTCTTTCTCTTTTCTTCAAACAACAAACATATAAACCGCTGCATGGATAACGATATGAATGATGTGATGTGCCATGCCCTGTCTTCAAAATCGGAATGGTTCTCCCTCATCCGCAGACATGGAGGAGCAACAATTATTCATCTCGTATAGCATTGAGTGATGAGAAGAAATTTGTTTACGAGGTGCGTTTCATATATTTAATTTCATGGAGAGACATGTAAATCTGTCGGCCATAATAATAAACCTTTCTAACACGATGCAGCAGGAAGGCAGCTCAGCATTGTATTTTTTTATTTTACTTTTGTTGCCGTTACAAGATTTGAAATACGTTCATATTCAAATCTCTTTTCCACAAGAAGCTCCATCCAACAGACAGACACTCGGAAATAGTGATTGCCAAACTTTTAGAAGACTACTTAATTACTATTACTGACAACATGCCTCAGAAGGTGTGTTTTAAGTAAGCGCATGCACACACATTACACACCTCTATTTCTTGCCTATTGTTGATGCAATGTGTTTGGAGATGAAATTGATGCCAAATAAAATCGGCATTCCTTTGCCCTTTGCTGGACTCGTGCATTAGTCATCTCCGTCCAATCCAATGCAAGATTCTTGAACAATGACTTTTAATTCTTTTCGTAACACCTGAAACATTATATCCAGCTTGCTATTAAAGTCCACAGCCTGTCTGACCACTACAGCTAGAGGAACAACCAAGCCATTTTCAGTGTCCAATGGATCACCTCAAGGAGAATATATTGGCAATCGCATGGAGTTCATTTGAAGCCTGTGTGAAACTCTCCAATTGATTTTTTTTCAAATTAGTCACTACTTCGCATATTCCTTCCGTGCCGTTGTTATAAACGTATTCTGTTCCATCCCCAAGTAAAGCAGCTCCCTATCCAGCTCAATTTGACATTTGAAGAAACCCATGATGCTTCCTCTAATAATGCAATCTATGATTGTACATGTAATAAGAAAGATGTTTTCCAGTCCCAACCTTGTCTCTCTGTTCTGTTCGGTCTGTTGTTTCTTAAACAGGATCTCTTTCTATTTTCTTCTGTTGAAAGTGGTGGCACTGCACTGGAAAAGAAAGGACTGCCAAGGTAGAAATCCCCCTGTTTTGATGGTGGGCAAAAGGTATTATAATTCCAGAGGAGTCAGACAGGAGAGGAGGTAAAAGGGTTTTATAGAGTTACTCAATGATCACCAAGAGAGAATAAAACCAAGTGTCTTAAGAAGAAGAACCATCTATCTACATGTGGTGCAGTGTGTTAAGAATGCATCATCATCATCATTCTTTCATCATGATTATCCTTACTCCTTACCCCACAAAATAGTCTCTCTGTCTCTCTTACTGCTAGCTGTCTGCAACAATGCAATGCAATCTTCTGATGATACCTCTTTTCGTCTCGCTTTCGTATTCCTTCTTCCTTCCTACCTGTTGTATCTGAAAGTATACGTGTGTGTGGTATGCAATGCACGTGTATTGGATGGATGCAGGCAAAGTCTTGACTTCCTTCGTTGAAAGTCATCGCCAGACCCAGTAGTTAAAGTCAGGGTAAAGAAATCCTGACTGCATTTTGGTGGGAGACCTTATTCAGCGCGGATAGGGCAGAGAAGAAGGCTACTTTTTTAATCTCTCCATTGATTCCCAAGACGTTTCCGGAAGAAATCAATTTAGTCCCTTTGAATGAACAAAGTGTACCACTTCCTCAAAAAAACCCAAAACGACAGACGGTAGATGGTGAAAGGAAAGGAGGAAAGTTTCCAGTTCTCATCAAATTCAATTCAGAAGGAAAGGGCAGGAGGACGACAGAAAAGAATTGTGCGTATAGCCATAGCGTCCCTATTTTCTGGCAAACATCGGTATATCACGCATCCTGTGACAAGGTTCGGTGGAAAGAGAGACACGGCAATTCCTCGTGAAAGAGGAGCAGTACTAAGTGTTTTGTTAGTGTCGTTAGAGTTGATTGAACTGTTATAAAACAATTATTGGACACAAATCTGTAGATTCCTGGAATAGAAAGTACAGTTGAGTACAGTTGCTTTAAAGTACAGTTGCTTTAAACTTTTCAATTGACTCCAGTTACAAATACCTAAGTGAAAAGCAAAACTTCTGAGTGAATTGGGACACGAACGCACGCTACAACCTTATTTCCTCACCATTTTACACACTGAAGACCTTCCCTTTCTTCATCAGACTATCCGTGCAGCATGGATTGGAAAGTGGTAAGCATGCATTTTGTATTATCCCCAAAAAGTAGGTTAGGAGGGATATGCGAGACAACAGAGACTTAAGGGATAATTTTCACCACAAAAGTAAATAAACAAAACCTTTCTTTATTTGCTTACGGCTGCAAATTCTTTAAAGGTCATGTTTTTCTATTGTTCGGGGTGTCTGGGGTCTTCATTAGACAAACAGTCTGCCCTACCAGACAAACAGAGTCTACTTCAAAGAAAAGGTTCTTTTGTTCACGACGAGACAGGTCATTCTGAGAAAGGTTGCACAAACACCTTTTACCTATTCAGTAAGAAAATACTGAGAATCGTTTGTTTTTCTAAGAAAATATAGAGTCGAGGTATTTGGTGGTTGGTCATCTTTTTATAGACACAATAAGTTCAGACTGAGTTGGAATGTTACCAGGTCGTCTTTCAAGTAATGCCTTCAAGAACGAAATGATTCAAATTTAAATTATTTCCAGCCTCCAAATATAGTCAAGGGAGAGAGAACCAGAAAATGGGTTTATACAATTTGTATCAAAGGAACGAATAATAGAATAATCACTTGCACTGAAGGTTGGTGGGTAGTTGAATTTTCTCAAGTACCCTTGAAAAAACTGGATGAAAGGCGTCCAAAAACAAGTTGGTGGTGTGGGTGCAGCAGCACAATCATAAATAAAGCTAGAAAATATCTAGATTGTATTGAATAATATACATTCAATTTAATTTTCAAAAAAATGCACACGTGTTCCATTCAATTTCATTTTGCTTTGCATCAAACCAATCGACCAATATTAATATGGTTAAAAGTATTTTATCACCAAAAAAATTAAACGCTTTTTCATTGTCTTCTTCTGCACTGACTGTTCCCATCCAGGCATCCGATTGCCTCTTGCTGAGAAATGAGAGTGGAATTACTTATGACGAGTTGTTAAATACAGGAAATTGATATAATCTAATGACTTGATGAGAGCGGAAATGCACCGTGTTTTCTCTGCCCATCTAAAAGTACGATCTTCTTGGTACCTAAACGAGTTATTAGTGGTGCAATAATCCGATGCATTTATCAAGCGTAAATGCTGACCGAATAAAAAAAGAAAAGAAAAGTAAAACTGCATTCAGAATGCAGTGTGTAGAAGTGGAGTGGGAAAACAAGCTAAAGTCGTTGGGCATCATTTAAAAAAAAAAGAAAACGAAAAGGAAATGAAGCGGCTTTTCTTTAAGGCTCACCCAATTCCCTGGTTTTGGTTTTATGTAACAGGTTAAGTATAACAAGTTGATTGTCAAGGATGGATGGAAGGAAAGCGAGATGCAGGTTACCCACACCAACAACAACTGGTTGCATCATATCATATCATTCCTCTGGTGTAACCAGTAACAATAATAACAACAATGATGAATTTAGAATCTATTACTCACTTACTTATTCAATGCATGAGAACGCATCACAGACAAAACTAGTTTTGCAACTTTTACTTGGTTGAATCTCATGCAATGTATCAATCACATTCACTTTTTTCTCCTTTGCTACATACTTTTCCTTTGTCCAAGATAAAGAACACAAGAAGACGCTTCTCTTCATTCTTCTTCCTCGCCAGAAGAGAGAGTATAAAATGTAGGACTTGCATTGATTGTGAATAAGGTAATAATGTAATGCAGTGCAGGTAACTGCCACTTCCAGTCCCACGTCTGTGTGACTTTCGTGAATGGGAAAGAGATAGATTAGCTGAGAGATGAGAGGAGACTAGAGTCTCTCTTCTAGAGATCCTCTCTTCTGGACGAGAGAGTGGGATGGATGATAGTTCACTCATTGGTCTGCCTTCAGGCCTCAGTCTGTTGGAGATCATCAACTTTGAATAAAAAATTAAAGGTCGACAATTTAAATAAATTGGTACCAACAGAATGAGTATTAACAAGCTGTAAGAAAACTTGAGGAGGTGGTTGTTTATGAAACGACCACAAATTTCCACTCATTTACTCAACGTTAAATGCTTTCAATCGTTTCCGTCTTTCTTTTGAAATCTTCCTCCATCATCCTCCTCCTTATCATTATTATTGTTCTCCCTCTGATCTTGTTGGTTCACTCGTTATTATTGCACCACAATCAGCCGAGGGAGACAAAGGGGAAACATGATGACGCGGATTTGCACGCAAGGGTTTAATCTCCTTATATTGCCAGACGAAGAGGAAGTGGGATTGCAGAATATCACATTTTTGAACCGAGGAGGAAGAGGAAAATTGACAGAGTAAACCACAGTAATAACAACATCAATCAAGTGCAATAACGAATAATGCCAAGTCTTGGGATTGCTCAAGATTGGAGAAGAGAGAGGAAGTTATATTCTTCCTTCCAGCTCCACATTCTTTTTTTTTCATGGCATTATTGTGCAATTATTTATCGGTGGTGGATGAAGATGGATGGATGGATGAGAAGAACAATAAGGAACCAGTTTTCCAACATAACTCGTCTTCCTCTATGGTAACATTTTCTTTGGGCAAAAAGTAGAATAAATTGTCCGGCAAACCAAAAATCCGTTCAACCAATATTCAAATATTATAATATGGACGCTGGGATAAGGCAGGCAAACTATATATTCTTTGACGACTCGTGCAGGAAAACGGAGGGCGACAATTTAATACGAGGAAAGGGAATGGATGAAGGAACTGTGGAACATAGATGCAGGTGCAGGCATTACTGTCTGTAATTTTTTAATTTGGTGAGTTTTAGTTTTAATCCGATCCGATGATAGACAGTCTTGCCTCTGACCAAAACCCTCGTTTCGTTTTCTCTACTTTGCTACTTGCCACCAACCACCTTGGTTTATGAAGAACATGCACTTTCTTCTTGTTCGCAGCATAATTTCTTGCATGACAACAAAAAAGTGAGACACGAGGAAGATGTTTATGATCACAGCAATTTACTTGTGTGGAAGAGAAAGCTTTTATCTCTCATCAGTAATCTGGATTCTGGAACTCGTCCCTATTCACCATTTCTTTTTGGTTCGCAGTGTGGAATATCCGATCTGATCAGTCAGTCTCATTTCATTTCTTCTTGCCTCCTTATATTATTATTTTCCTTCAAGCTATACAAGACACGAAATTATTGATTTTTATCTCAAATCAACCATTTTATAGACTGCATGGTAATTTACTCATTCTGTCTTCCTCTCTCTCATCCATATTTACTTATTTATTATTTCCAAATAACAACGTCGTGAACCTGTTGCGTATCATCATCGTATCATTATTTTTAAGGAGGTGAAGGGAGTGCATGGATGGATGAGCACAGCCTTCAGGTATTACAAAAGACAGAAGATGTGTGCACACGAATCCGACTTACTTTCCCTCAAGCGTACAGATCAAAACTTTTTGGAAAAATCACGCCGTTGTTTATGCCTCCACGTCTTTTTAGCCTAGCTAGCTGACCAGGTCTCGAGTTTAATTGTAATTGTTCTTTATTGCCGCTGAAGAAATTTAAATATGGCGTAGTCAATTCGAAGCACTAAGCAAATAAAGTCAAGTCGGTGGTCCACACTCCATCCCATGTAACTTGGGGGCTATCAATCAATGCACAATATAATTTACGACGAGGAAATTTTATGACTTGGTTTTTATCATTCTTTTTTAAAAGTTCATGCCTGTACTTTCGTTTTCACGGCAGCCAGCCATTTCCTTATTGTGGATCTGCCAGATGCTTCCTTTTGAGATGATTAAGATGAGGAATCAGTTTATATGACTATGATTTATTAGGAGGGATGAGCGAGAGGTCTAGAGTCTTATTACTCCGTGAAGAAAAGGTGCCGTTGCTTAATCAGTTTTAAAGTTTAAATGGTTTTACGTAACCTGCAGAATGAAAGCGTGATAATGGATTAGCAATAATTAAAGACCATACCATTTTAACAAGAAAGACTGCCTCGTCCAGGCGAAAGTCGTACCTGCGTTCCTATAGTTCTCCTCTGAATCTCATAGAGTCTAGATAATTTTGAGGTAATGAATGACAGTGCAATAGCAAGTTTTGAACAGCAAAGGAAATGTTGTAGCTGTTGGACTTTTGTGTTGATGAGACCGACCCTCTTTCGCTTTTCATTTCAATCTTTAAAAAAAGAAACAAAGAAGGATATGTGAAGAGGTTAATTTGCGATGAAGCGCAAGACAATGAGTTTGTCATCAATCATAAAAATAAGGCATTTCATTCAACCGGCCACTAAGCTTGATGGCATTCAGCTAAACTTGAAACATTGTATCAGCCACAAGTACAAAGTAGCCCAGGAAAAGGCTATTATTATTGCGTCTTTTGGCCCATTAGTACACCCAAGAGTGAGCATTCTGCGTGTGTGTGAGTAATGAAAGATGAAGTGTTATTAAAACTAAGCTTGAGTTCGCTAATAGAAAAAAATGTCTCTATCACTTGGACAGGGACAAAAAGAAGGAGGAGGAAAGTGGGTCGTGAATTCATGTTGTTCCTATTTGTCAGGTGCAATTTGCACATACTCGCATACTCTCGTCATAGCAGTATACTAAAATAACTACCATTTATTTCCATATTGTATTGGCGATAATAATAATAATCTTCTTCGACATGTAGTATATATGTACCTATTAAAACAAGTGAGCGTGAGGTGCAATACCTACCTATTCAGTCTTGCTGTGTGAAAGAAGACTCTCAAAGATATTAAAAAGTATCAAATTAAGCTCTTCGTTAACACCGACTTTGTACTTGTCTTTCGATTGCAGATATTGTTGTCATTCATAATTACCAAGCGGATATGGCGACGGTCAGTGTCAAGCACTATTCCACACAGTACTAATGCGAAGGCCTAATTGAAGTTTTCAATTTTTAATGATTTAATTTCGTTTTATGAGTAGGAAATCAAATCACTAAGGCTAATTTCGGAAGAAAAACTTTTATAAAATTGTTACAAAACTTAAATTTTAAAATTGCATTGTGCAAATGTCTTTGGTTTCACTTCGACAATGCTTGACTAACTCTGTCCACCAACCAAAGTTACCCAAGTTCCAACATTTCTCTCCTCTTCTGTTCCTTGTTGAATTGAATTCCGCACAAATGTTGGTTATGGGAGTCTTTGTCATTTTATTATTGTAAGATCCATTAACCTGCCAGCTCGATATTCTTCATAGATTATTTGTAGGCCGTTATACTCATACTTCTTTCCACATTCTCATTATCCCTACGACGTGACCACATCTCTACACAATAGCAACACTACTCCGAAATCCTGAAAAGTTGAAGCAATGACTGTAATGGCGAAAAAAGTTATGCGCGCTGGAGAAGAACAATCAATTTTCAAATTTTCTTTGATTAAAAAGGATTCATAGTCTCATGATTTAAAACGCCTCCAAAGTAATTGTATTGCCTCCAAGATACATACATACTGCGAAAAACGTACGAAACGAAAGTTCACAAAACAGCCAGGATGAGGAATTATAGTAAATGGAGGACTAGTGAGTTTGGTTGGACTACATTAAATGTAAATGGTCTCAACAGTAATTGCTCAATGGACTCAATCAATTAAATGATTCTATCTGCAATATTAAACTGCGTCTATGTTGTATTGTCCCAGCATGTGGACCGCATACTGATTGCACTCAGTCTCATTGACCAAACAAAACCACGCTAATCGATGTACAAAATGCAGGTCTCAACCTCAGTATGAAGGATCCATTCCCAAAGTTTTGTTTCCTCGTTCGTTCGCATGAAGGAAGGGTGGGTGGGATGAAAGTTGTGTTCTTAAAAGACCAGGATAATTTGCATGCAATTCGAAGACACCTATTATGGGGGCAATATCTTTCTGACGATATATTATTTCATCCTATGTGTATGATCTGATAGTGAGTCGAATTAACTTTAATGGACATTAAATTATGCTCACTTCGTGGCCATAGAAAAACGAAAACCAAACTGATCGCACTCTTTTTCACTTTATTCAAAGCGTTCCATTAAAATTAAAATCAACATCTGGGGATCTAAATCACTCCTTCCCTTGCATGCTAAAACACTACATCATCATGTACGTGTAATAGTCGTAAATTAGTTCAACGATTTGGAGAAAAGGAGATTTTAAATTAAATTTTCTTTGTGAAAATTTAAAATGAAGATATAGGCACTGACAAGTCAGGTTCTGCTATAGTTGTTCTCCTTATGCAGCAAGCAAGTTCCTGGCATTGAAATTGAGATTTTAAAATGTAGAGTTAAGCTTTTTAAGGTAACCAAACTGATTTTGGGAGAAGTGAGGAACCATCACGAGAGCCGGGTGGAAGATGAAGTTGAAGGAAAAGAGAAAAAATGTATAAAAAGCCTGGAGTCAATGAAAATACCTTGGTTTCTATTCAGGTATTTTCAGCTGGAGGGAAGCAATTAGAATGTGGAAGGTTGTTTTACGATGTGTTGCCTCATATGGTTTTTCTTCCACCTGAAACGAAGGTGGTAGCACGGAAAACGCAATAACTCTGCTATGAATACTTTCTCATGAAGGGAAATGGCCCACTGACGAAGTGCATGATGTGGACCATGTTCTTTGACTGCATGAATATTTATGAGAATTGCATTCATGCAGTTAGCAAGTATCACTGTGTTAACTGCATTCTACCCATTCTAGCCTGTGTGACTTTAGTTTTCCTTGTATCCATTCCTCCGACTTTGTGAGCGTGAGTTGGAGCACTGTAGACACTTGCTATACTAAGCTAAATTAACTATTTACTTGTCTACCCGGCGACAGGTTGCAACTGGACTAATGAAAGTAAAGCCATCTCTGAATTTTATCTGGATGGGCATATGCTATTTCATTTTCACCTGTAAAAATGAAAGTCGAAATCTAGCTTTTGACCAATGGACCAAAGGAAAGTGAAAGTATTTGTCTAAGTTGAAGTTCCATAGTCATCGGCAAATAAATGAGAATCACCATGCGTATAATAAGATAGAATCTTAAACTTGTCTTGGCATAAAATAACGCAAATC
>JAQIWU010000079.1:0-40826 GCA_034696445.1 Isotomiella minor
CCCCTGCGTCCAAGTGCGCAAGGTTACAAGCGTCAGCATGTGGTCACTGTGCACCAGACAACATAATCTCGCCCACAAGCAAGCACCATTCAGTGAGCATGATAATAATAACGATAATGACTTTCGACATTTCTCTCTCCCTCTTGTAATAGTTTTACATAATGTAAGTGGGGTAGAGACAGGCTGCTCATTGAGTTTAATGAGGATGGCACATTTCTAATGACGACTGTGCGAACAATTGTATCGGAGAAAGTGAAGGATGAAAAGAGAGTCATTAAGTAGAAAGATTGTTTGTTTGTTTTTGGAGCACTCAATGGAATTGAGGGCAGTTGGCCAAAATAGTAGTGAGAGAACTCACTAGCAAAAAAAGCATACCTTTCACTTCTAACGCTAGAGCGGCACATCGCGAATACTTAACTATCAACTTTAACTGACTAAGCAATCTAGATAGTCTTTGCCTGCAATTTTTTATTCATTTTGCGTCCCAAGATGAACACACATATTGGCGAATGTGTGGGTATGTGGAAGCAGTTAACTTTTGCTGCTTTGCCGATTGATGACGATGCATATCCTCACGTTTGCATATTATTCATTCCCATCCTTCGTCGTCACATTCATATTACACAAGGACACTTTTCATATCTCTGTTTATTTATACATTCTACATAACCAACTTAACTGCTTCCACATGCACGTCGTTATCATTGGTCCATCATCACGTCGCACCCTCGCAATATTATTCTTCTACCACGAGAGATATCTTCGAGAGGTATACAAAAAGTGACTCAGTTCTCAGTTCTGTTCAGCAGCTAACCACATTTTCAGAGCATACGAACGAACATGCTGCTGGTAAATTCCATAATTAGGAAACTGCTGCAATTATTTATTTCCTTTGTCCAGCTTTTTCCTCGTCTTTTTTCACCCCAACTACGTAAACTCCAATTGTGTGGTGGTGTAGTAGTGCTCTCCACCTATCGTCTTATGTAATTGAGTAAGTATTATATAAAGCTTATTGACTTGTGTAACGCAATTTAATATCGAAAGTAGTAATACACATTATTTGGCTATTTACATAATATTTGCCCTTTCCGTTTTCCTCCGGTGGTATGAATCATCACTATTATCAGTTCTAAATGGGCCAGACATTAGGCTAACCAATATAATCAGTTTCTGGATGAGGAGGAAGGAAGTGAGGGCGTTGTCTATTTCAGAAAAAATATGAAGAAATTGTTTCGTCCTAGGTGTGTAAAAACTGGTGAAAATGGTACACTTGAGGAAGAGAGTGATGATGTCAGGGTGGTCGGATGTTATCATTGGAAAAGTAAATTGGAGAGTAAAAAAGTGTCACCTAAAGTACAAGATGTCAATAGGCATCTCAGCACGGCAATGTTCCCCATTTTGTCTACCCCTTCTCAGGTCTTACATTAGGCATAGTTCTTCAAATAAACGGCAGTTAATTAAATAGCCTGAACTAGTAACTCTAATTTGTAAATTTTGTGTGGTTAAGGTGGTCGAGAGTGACATGGGGAACCGGTCCTCTGCCCATACAGGAGACGTGGATGCCTTGCGTCCATCTAGAAGTTGTGCCGGTGAAATGTCTTCTGAAGGAGACGAGGGGGATGCCGAGGTAGAGCTGCCTCCACCCATGGCTCCAATATCTCAACAACTGATGTCCTCTGCCAAAGGAGGCCCTCAGCAGACGCCTCACAGGGTAAGCATACTATTCTAAAGTGTAGGCGTGTGTTAGGTTGAAATGAACCATGGGAGGTTTTTACAACTGTGTAATACATAACATTTTTCTGGTCAACGTGCAGTCTACAAGCATGCCATTGAAAGGGAATGAGGATGAATCTGTCCCGTTGGCTACTGAGCTTGAACAAATCGTCCGGGAGCGAATGGTTCGTGTTCCATACCAGACGCTCTTTTTATCTAAGAAGGCTTTGTTTACTGGCTTCCGTCGTGTTATTTTTGGTTGCATATTTAGTTTTATTTTGGCTCGTTTGGTTTGCATAATCCGCATCTATGCATATCTACAAGGTTCTAATATTACCTTCGTTATTCCCTCGTAGGAGCAACACGAGAATGTGGAACGGCTGGGCGACCTGTCGTTGGGTGACGACCTTCCATCAGAACTAAGCATGGAGAACGGAGGGGCTACGGCTGCAGTTCCCAGTGATACTGTTGACGCAATGGCAAGTACCAGCACGGAAACCGACTTAACTCCAGCCCAAGAAGCAGAGAGAAAAAGAGTCTATGTGATCAGAGAGCTAGTTGAGACTGAAAGGGATTACGTGAAGGACTTGAGTGAGATTGTGGGAGGCTACATGGCCATCATGAGGGATCCCAACTCAGAACTCAACATGCCCGAAGATCTTAAAGGGGGAAAGGACAAAATTATATTTGGAAACATGGAAGCAATCTTCGAATGGCATAGAGAGTACGTCCTGAACTTTTCAAGTATAAAATTCAATCGTGCAGCTTCATTAACATTGCGGTTTATGTCTGTTGTTTGTAGTACATTTTCCAAGGGTCTCGAGAGATGTCTGGAACATCCAGAAGAAATAGGAGACCTCTTCAGAAGGCACGAAAGGAGATTACACATGTACGTGGTGTACTGCCAAAACAAACCCATGTCTGAATTCATTGTTTCCGAGCACATCGACGCCTATTTTGAGGTAAGAAGTACACTACCCTCATTTAAGTGAGAGGTTCTCATCAAATTTTATCGTTTGTTTTTTAGGAAATCCGGCTAAAACTGGGTCATAAGTTAACTTTATGTGATTTGCTCATTAAACCGGTGCAACGGGTCATGAAGTACCAACTGTTGCTAAAAGACATTTTAAAGTACACGGAACGAATGGAAGTGCCAGATGAAGTAAGGAAGCTCAAGGTGGCTACTCAGATTATGCACGTTGTACCAAAAGAAGCCAACGATATGATGAATGTTGGGCGTCTGCAAGGATTTGATGTGAGAAGCAGTTCTCTCCTTTATCTTTCAATCTACAGGAGTGGAATATAATTAATTATATTTACTTGTTCCAATCTACAGGGGAAAATAACAGCTCAAGGAAAGCTACTCTTGTCGGGCCTACTCTTGTGTACGGAGGGATCAGCGTCCACAGGAAACTTGAAAGGAAAGGAGCTCCAGTTGTTCTTCTTTGAGCAAAGCATCATATTGAGCGAATCGGTAGGAAAGAAGACTCAGTTCTCTAATCCAGTTTACATCTACAAAGCCCATATTCAGGTACAATTACTTTTTTGTTAACTTTTGCGAACCCGTAATTTCTCCTTCAAAATAGCGTCTGGCATTTTAGAAGTAGGGTGGATTAAGTTGGGCTTTGATGTCCAGAACAGAAAAAAGTAGACAAATCTTTTTCTCGTGACAATGGTGACAATTATAAATTATATAAGGCCCATATTTGGTAGTCTTCCCTTTTTCGTCTGCACAGAGTGGCACGAAACTATTTTAGCGTATGCCATTCGTCCCTACAACAAAATAAGATGAAATAAGATCTAAGCTCTAAGATAAAAGTGGCAGAGAGGCCTTATATGGAATCTGTGAAATGACCAGAGAGCTCGAATTAATTTGCACACTTGCGTATTTTCTTTCTTTGCAGGTGAACAAAATGAGTATAAGCATAGATGAGAGTGACGATTGTAAGTTTACGCTACGTTCAACGGACCCAAAGAAGCCAAGCATGACATTTTCGTGCCAAGCCCCAAATCCAGAGACGCGAGAGCAATGGGTGACAACCCTGCAGTCCACGTTGCAGAGACAAACAGATTTCCTAAAGGCCATCCAATCTCCCATCAAGTATCAAAAGAACAAACTCACGAAAGAACTGTAAGTATACTCATGTTCTGCCTCGGAGGACGCATCTCGTTGTCAATCAGTCACATCCAGGCGATGTACACTTCTTCGCTAAAAATACTTACTTCCTGTACTATATCTCTTCTTCTCTGGCTGTGCCGCTTAACCCCTCAAAAGTACTCATCCTCAGAGGAATTTGATTGCTCTCATTTGTGACTATAAAGTTTACTTTAGTCAGATTCAGATTGTTCTGGTAGGCTCAACGACAATCTTTCACTCGGTTGTGTCCTCCTTGACTGCATACTTACTACTCCTGATCTCAGTTAATTACGCCAATGTTTTCCCAGTCATTCATTTTTGAGTAGTATTTATGAATGGAAAAAAAGCAAATGAGCATATCCTAATTCCTCGGTTCTCCAATCAAAACTTTCTATCTCTCCGAATCTATCTCCTTCTTCCTTCGTTTCCACTCTCCAACTTCCCTAATCAATCATTCTCTTTGCTTGGTTTACTAGCACTCATACCTGTAATTTATGGTAACTTACATAATGCCAGTGATATTATCACAAAAGATGCGAGTTTTAATTTCTACCAACGTAGATTTTTAGGGTTTTAAAAAGAAATTATAGAATGCAACGAATTAGAATTAAAGGGTGTTTGCGAATATGTTGACAAAGAAGGAATATAAGATTGCCATTTTATTTGTCAGTATTAGACGATTTTTGTACTGTTTAACGAACAATGTCGTGAAGATGCGACTTTTAACGCTTCATTTTTCTGTAGTAGAACAATTTTAATGCTTTGATTTGAAAGGTGTTTCATTTGTACACTGAAGTTGTAATTCTTGGAAACGATTGTGATGACGCTATTTACTCTATGTAAGGAATCTTTAGACTAGTCGATGATCGGAAATACTTGAGATTGGGCCACCCTCCGTTTTCATGTACAACGCAGTGCGCTTTAGTCATATAAGTATCCCCCCCAAGTCTCATTGTTTCTATTGTCAAAGCAAGGTAACTAGATAATCAAACTGTTATAAAGTTAAACTTATTTCCCACCAAAGCATGGAACAGCAGTCGCATTCATTTACCTTTTGTTCTTTATCTCTGTTATACGATAGTTAGTGACGAAGATGAAAAGATGCCAAATTTTTGAATATATAAGTATACACACTTATAACTTGTATTGTTGCTACTTTTACTTAATCAGTTGATGTAACCATTTGTCGTACTGATAAATCTATTATATAACATTACTTGGAGTTAATTACAGTTATACTACAGTACAATATTGCCATCATCTAATCTTAGTAATTAATTATTACCGTACAATACGTCTGCTGTCATTAAGTGCAACTGCTATCGTATGAAAAGCGCTGTTTCATATTACTGGAAATAACGAACAAGAGAAGAATATATTGACTGACTTTTAATTAAAGAAACTTCCTTCCTCTTTTGGCCTTTCTTTCCTAATATTAAGTACTACCTCTTTGGGAGTATGAAAGACGCTATATATGGGGCACCGGTATTACTTTTACTAATTGCTTTGTTTCAGGTCATGACTAACCACTTTTCTTAACTTGTCTTTAGTTTGTTTTATAGTTGTGTTTGCTTTGTCTGTCACAATTATTTTTCGTTTTCTCATTTTTGTTGTGATGCACGTAGTTCTGCACCGGACTTGTGGAAGTCCACTCCCTCTACACCTCCACCTCCAACACCGTCGTCTTCTGAAGAATTTATTCCCCCGACCTTAGTTCCCCCGCACAATCACCATCGTCTCTCTCCTAGAAAGAATGGGTTTACTCCAGAGGAGGCCAGAAGGAACTCTTCTAAATTGGTACTCCATTTTGAGCCCTGTTGTATTCCAGTAACATTGGACGCTAACCTTTGATTAACTCGTTCGTGGTTTGAGCTAAGAGACTTACCGTGGCACTAAACCCATAATCACTTTGGTTGCTTTCTCAGTTGTTAGTGCATGTACCCTTATGTGCTTAATAATACTTGCCTTTACGTTTTTGTGTTTGGTTTGTGTGACGAATGTGTGGCTTTATGTTTTTGCAGTGTGGTGGATCTTTCTTATCCAGTTCAGTTGTGACAATGAAAAAAGAATTTCACGGCAGCCAATTAGCTCTTTCCAAAGGCGAACAAGTTAGAATCATTAGCATAGAACAAAGCAACTATTTCGTGCGTCGAGTCGCCCCTCCTCTTCAGGAAGGCTGGGTTCCAAGTCGATATCTTTTAGTGGAAGGCTCACCCACAACTCTCACAACGACACCAAAGCACTCATGGTCCTTTTCCCTTAGAAAACCAAAATCCCCAACGCCAACAAATCTTCCGCTAACCCCTCGAAGCAGGTATTTACATTCATTTCATAAACAAGCGTGTATGAACTCTTTGCATGATAAAATTAGGGACCGTTGTATTGGGTCATCCGACGACATTATGCAACTGTTCGAAGAATACTCGCCATTGTTTGCGCATGAACTTGAGAACGCCAAAGTCTTTTGTGGAGAAGAAGCCACGTTGAAATGTCAATTGGCCGTTCCTTTGGATCTCCCAACCAATGGAGGAGCCGTACTTTGGAAAGATGCTTGTGGACATGTTCTGCGGAACTGTGATACTCATCAAATTAGTTACAACGATGTCGACGGGACCTGCTGCCTGAGGATTCCTGAAACCAAACTGTCTGACTCTGGAAGATACTCGTGTTCTGTGTCTAACGACTACGGCTCAGTTGCTACTGCGGCGGTATTAGCGGTGCTTTGTAAGCTCTCCAGATTTTTGTGTCATGAATAACTATTTCCTAAGTTAGTATTTGCTTGCTTCTTGTAGATAAACCTCCTCCACAACCCCCGCAACCTAAAATTTTGTCATATGAAAGTGACAGTGCTGAACTCAGTTGGTACTCAGATGCAGAGCAACAATCCGGTAGCAGCACCTTGGTCAAATTCTATACCATCGAAACCTGTCTTCTTGAATCGGACGTTTGGACGAGTTGTGCTGTGGTCTCCCAAACTCACTGCAAGGTGCAGCACTTGAATCCTGGTGCCATGTATTCCTTTCGAATCATCGCTCATGGCGATGGCAGCACCAGAAGTGCACCTAGTTTACCCACAGAGTCCTTGATCTTGCCCAATGCAACTCCTACTCGTGGAAGTCCTCCTAGTTCAAGCACTTCTACTCCCTCGACCAACACATTTAGTCTCAAATATACCACCGACGGCGAAGAATTGGCCAGGGGAAGATTTAGCACAATAAAGAAAAGTAGACAAGTTGGGACAACAGAAGAATCCGTCGTCGTAAAACAGATTGCTCGACACAGATGGAAGCGACAGCTTATCATGAAAGAGTTTCAAATCCTTGCAGCCATTTCCCACACGAATGTTCCTCATGCCATAGAATTTTGTGATGAAGCTACATTCTCAGCGATAGTAATGCAGTTGTAAGTTCACCTCAACACTTTTATTTGTTGTGGTGTTTATTGTTGGCAATTTTGTCTTACAGTGCCCCTGGCTGCGACATTCTGCAATATCTATGCGAGCAAAATTTGTACATGGAGTGTACCGTGGCTGGTCTGATGCTACAGTTATTCGGTGCACTGGAGCACATCCACCGCTTAGAAATCGCACACTTGGACATTGAGCCCTCGAATATCCTAGTAGACAAATCTGTACTGCCCCCATTGTTAAAACTTGTGGATTTTGGAGACGCGTGCTACGTCGCAGAGGGATCTCCAGACCTTCCAATGACTCTGCCATGCTTTGAATTTGCATCTCCAGAAATGCTACTGAGACAAAAGTGCTCAACCTACAGCGACATGTGGTCGGTGGGAGTTCTCATCTATGTTTTACTCAGCGGACGCTTTCCCTTTTACAATGAAACTTTTGAGAAAATGAGTGCCAACATCATCAACGGATATCTCAAGTTTCCCAAAGATCAGTTCCAAGAAGTTTCAGAGCAGGGCAAACTATTGATTCAGCAGCTTCTCGCCCCCAATGTAGGGGACCGTCCGAGTGCCACTGAATCCATGTCGTCGTCTTGGATTGCTCAGGTAGGTTACATCGATTAAGATTACACATAAGCAAGATCTAACTATTTAATTGTCCACAGAGCCGAAAATTCACTATCCCAATGGATCGACAACGGTTGGAGAGGTACCTCGACAGCAAACGGATTGAAAATGGATTAAGACGCTACACTTAGCTATGTAAGATGCCACCGAATAATATAAGACTGATTTTGGGTAGGAGAAAGTCCTCCCCCTGCCTGAACCAAAACTACTTAAAAGTATTACTTTGCAATTATTATTACAAAATACTCTTGTGATTCACAATCAATATACTACCCAGTGCAATTACCTTATAAGTTAGTGACACCAAGTATTAATCAAATTGTATATGTAAAACCAACTGAGATGACACATTGATATATATTTTTCTACAGTTTTGTCAGGTCACAAGTGAAGAGAGTAAATAAGAAGTAAAATTCAAAATAGAATTGTCTGTTGTGTAATCAATTATTTAGTAGCTTTTCATCATGAGACACTGATTGACGACTTCAATTAGGCTCTGGTTCTCCAGCGCTGCTGCAACTCTTTCCTTATCCGCCAACTGCTTGTTGATTGCGACCTCGGACGCATGTGCGCCTATCATATCAAAACAGCTTTTCATTAGGAAAAGTAGGAATGACCATGATTTATTTGATGGTTGGTATAATACCTTCGGCAATGGAAACGTCCACCTTGAAACGACTAGGCAGGGAGCGGAGCAACTGGACTCGAATGCAGAGGCCAATCAGGGTCGCCATACTGCAGTGAGGAATTGTGGGTGTGAATTCCACATGGATCGTCTCATTCTCTAGGTCAACCTGTACCACCCACAATTGTAAAATTATAGGGCACTTATTCAACGGGGCACAATGATAAACTTACAACACACTTGTCTTCCTCCACAACGTTGAGTTCTTCTAGGGTCAAAGGGTGCTCGGGGTCATTTATGTCACGAATCATGTCTACAAATTCCAATAATTAGTTAAAATAAACCACAAAAAATCCCATTTTTGTAAATTACCAAATATTTCTCTGGCGTCAATCTCGTCTCTGATGGAGTCATCCGTGTCTGCAGGTGTCAGGACTCTGTCCTCCCTTTTGGCCTTTATCTTTGGGTTCAGGTTCTCCTTCTCCATAATTGCAATTAATAAATTTTTGGCGAGTTAATTAAGAGAAGATTCAAGACATTAAACATGTGAAAAACAACTGATTTGGATTGGATTGGTCTCTCTCTTCTTCCACACCACCACCGTAATACTACGCAATAAGAGGGATAGGCCACAATCCTGCTTTCTACGTTACACCTGTTTTCCCCGTTTTATACACAGGGGGGACACTATTTATTTTTATGAATTTAAAATAGAGTTTGAGGTCATAATGAGTACCAGACGAAGCCAAACTGCTCAAAACGAGGCCATTCTACCTGAAATTAAGGAAGAATACGAAGATGAAGAGGAGGAGGAGGAGATGGAACTGGACCAGCTAAGCCTCCTCCAACCTAGTATTCTGGAGGAAGATGAAGAAGAATACGTTGCTGACTCAGGGTCAGGGGGTGAGGAAGCAGAGGTTCTTCCAAAAAAACGCCAGATAAAGAAGAAGAAAAGCTTCGTTCGAGACGAAGTTGAAGGGGAAGAAGATGCCTCTAGCATGGAGAAGAATAGGAAAAGAAGCACATTCACCCTTCAGCAAAAGTTGGAGGTTCTCAAGTACCTCACAGAAGAAGGACGTTCTATCAACGCCACAGCAAGGTATTTTAAGGTGGACCCAAAGTCAATCCGACTCTGGAAATCACAGAAAGTGAAGATTGAGAAAGCTGTGCAAGGTACTATCTTATACACTTTTGGGGCATTGGGAGACTAAGCTTGATATTTTGGTACATAAATGTAGAAGAGCTAGTGACACTGCAGGGGGAAGGGGACATTGATGGATTGACGTCAAGGAAAAGAATTCCTGGGGGTGGAAGGAGGACAAGAAAAGGAATAAAGGATGGGGGCGAGGGGCAAGAAGACAATGATAACTCAAGCCCTTCAAAAAGACCTCGGAGGACAATCACTCTGGCTGACAAAGTGCAAATCATACAAATGATTGACGGAGGACAGAGTCAGAGCGATGTCGCAAGAATCCTGGCAATAAGCCAGTCAACTGTTCAAACCATTTGGAGCTCCAAAACTGACATTCTTGAGAGGAGCAATGTTCCAAAAAAACTTTGGAAAAACGTTCAATGGAAAAAGTTTTCAACGATTGATGAAAGTAAGGCAGAGCGTTTTACATTGACCCAACCGATGTTGACTTATTAATTTGCTTCCAGATTTATTTGGTTGGTACACCAAGTGCAGAGAGAAGGGGATGGTCATTGACACCAAAATGTTATCTGACAAAGGAATCGAATATGCAGAGTACTACAAGCAGAGCGAGTTTAAAAGCCAATCTGAGAGATGGTAAGCCTTGGAATTTAGTTTCCTTTTGGCTTGTAATCTGAGAAAGCTTTTTTGTAGGATTAAAAAATTCAAGAAGCGCCACGGTATTGCAGAAGAACAATCATTAGTCCCTCATCCTATCCCTCCAGCAGCACCCTCTTCAAGTGGTAACAATATGACGATGGGGCAAGGAATGCATATTATCCCTTCTGTGGATCCACAATCTCAACACCAGCACCTTTTGCCACTACCCTCGTCCTCTCAGTCTTCTTATTATCCCAGTCATGGTCATACCAGCAATTCAGATTTCTTGGCGGATCTTGCAACCTTTCCTCCTGGATTCATGCCAGGTCTTCCAACAACAATGATGAACCATCCAAACCATTCGTTTGCCCAACCACGACATTCCGCATCGACGCCATCGGTTCCCACTTCCCAAAGCAGTTCTTCCACCCCTTCATTCAACTCCCACCTTCCTCTAGTCCCTGGGTCTGGGGGACCCGTCACAACTTGCGATGCAATGAAGGTACATAAGTTTGGTAAAAACTTGCATGATCGAGCTCTCCAATGAGACTTCCTATTTTACTTTACAGTACATAGCCCTTATCCGTGCCTGGATAACAGCAAGCTTTGGAGAGACTGAGGAAATGCTCAATAATCACGTAAATGCAGTCGAGAATGCCATTCTGAAGAAAAGAATGAATGAAATGTTACACCAAAACTAAAAGTAGAAACTTAGCCTTATTCGGCAATGTGAATCAAATCTCATTTTGCCTCGCTTTGAAATAAAAAAGCCTTGCAGCATGAAATCCACACGTTTTGCATATTTTGGCTGCTCGCATCTGATCGGATTGAATTTGACAAACAAGAATAAATTTTTGGATTTATTTTGACGGTACGGCACTTATACAAGTCATTCTATATGAGTTCGACTGATGACATAGGAGAACTCTCCAGATCCAGCAGTCCTCCCTTCTCCATCCCTGCCAGCGTCGTCGTGGAAGAACCTGACGCCCTGAAGGAACTCCATCGTCTTTGTGAATCTAGTCGTTTCAACATTCAGGCTGACGAAGACACTAATCCAACAAAAAAGAGGTAAGGGCGACTAGCTTCGATAAGAGACTAAAGTGCTATTTGTATTGTAACAGGAAGAAAAGGCGAAAGTTTGGAGCACACGTCGTCTATTCTGAATTCTATACCTCATCATCAGCGGAGGAGGGTATCGGAGAAACCTGTGATTGGCCTGATCCAAACTCGGACGACCCCATCACTCTCGAGTTCCTCCAGGCGTGGAATTCCTATTGGGAAAAGTGTGGACAAGAGATACTGTGGACGAGTTGGACGGATAAGTACAGGGACTACATCAATCCAGAATCCGACCTAGTCGATTATTTGAAGAACGTATCCGTGTGTCCCGGTGACGACAGCGACTCCGAAGAAGGAGAAGCAGACGTCATGAAGAGAAGACGTGAAATTACCATTAGTTTCTCCGATAGTGGGTCGGACGCTGAAGAAAATGGTAGTAGCAGCAGCGGTTCTAAGAAGAAGGTTAAAGAGGAGAATGCAGATGATGCTTGGAAAGACACCTGGGACGTCCATTGCCTGGAAAAATATTCCAACGAGTATAAGAAGTTTGTGGAAAAGAACTTCAAGGGCGGGACTGCCTCTGGCGTGGATTGGGAAGTTAAGAAGTACTGGCATCAGCGGTACAAGCTATTTTCAAAGTTTGATGAAGGCATCATGTTAGACAAAGGTAAAGTAATTTGCAATTGGTGCCTTTTTAGTGCTCATTTCATTTGAATTGCAATTGACCTTCAACAGAATCTTGGTATTCAGTGACACCTGAAGGTATAGCGCATCACATTGCGAGCAAATTCAATTCACAAGGGATTTCCGGAGTGGTCGTCGATGCTTTTTGTGGTTGTGGAGGCAATACTATACAGTTTGCTCTGATGTGTGATAAGGGTATACATACCGATTGAACATTTCAGTTGGGGCTTGGCTAATTCGATTTTTACAATTTAAAGTTATTGCAATCGATATTGATCCCGAAAAAATCGAGTACTGCCGGCATAATGCCAAGATTTACGGAGTGGAAGATAAAATAGAGTTTTTGGTTGGAGATTTTATGGAGATTGGACCGACTCTCAAGGCAGATGCTGTGTTCCTAAGTCCACCATGGGGTGGACCTACGTACAATAGGCTGACCTCCTTTAACCTCAAGAAACATATTCCAGCCATTGATGGATATGAACTCTTCGAAACAGCCAAGAACGTCTCGCCCAACGTCGCATACTTCCTTCCAAAAAATATAAATAAGGATCAAGTAAGTATTGTTACCCTCATATTTCCTAATAATTAAAGAATCCCTGTTTTGTTTTAGATTATGCAACTTGCTGGAAAAGGCAACTACGTTGAAATTGAGAAAAACATTGATGGTGCGAAAGTGAAAACTGTTACAGCGTATTATGGACAATTGGTGCGAATGCCAGAAGCAGAGGAAGACTTAATTTGATACCTAATCGTAGCTTTTATGCATAGGGACTTGACATACAATTTTTACTCTTGTCACCTTTGAAACGTTTGTGACAAAAATCCATGGATACACCTTGATACTGATAACCTTATTAATTTTTTTTCATTTTAGTTTAGGCTTAGATTAAATTAGTTCATGTTCATTTGACCTAAGTTGGCGAAAGACACTCACTTACAAACTGGTTCATCAATACTGTTCTCATTGATGTGTTGTGTAAAACCAAAACCTGTCTTAAAACATGTTGATGACATTTCTTTCTTCTTGCTACTGTAAAACTGAATTCTTACAGACTTAAAAGTGACTTTGTTACTGACGGAAGAGTTTTCAATATTTTTTTTTGCTTATAAAATAAAAATGCTATTCAAAATTTCTGTCGCATTGCTTCTTGGTGTACCTTTAATTACTGGAAAAACTGCTCAACCACAAGTTGCAGATGGCCTTTATCGGATCGAAAATAAAATTGACCACTTGGTACTTCCTCAAACTCCCTTCATACAGTAGTCCAGTTTATAACTAAGTTTATACCTCTACAGCACATAACCACGGAAGGTGCCAACGCTGCCTTCGCTCGAATTGTGGGAGAGAATTGGCAAAACTTTGGAGAGCAGAGGTGGAAAGTGGAGAAAAATGGTATAGCGATACAAAATACAGTACCATTTTCACAATTTTATCATAACGCTTATTTTAGGAGGATCTTACAGCCTAACCCCTCAGAAACATTCTACCAACAATGTCATCTCATTTTTTAAAGACGCTGCAAAGAAATACGCACTCCCCGAGCGATGGGAACTTACACCAGTGAAAGGCAAAGGTGGGGACTACTTTCAGCTCCACAATTTGCGAACCGGTCTTTGTCTCATCAGCAATGGGTATGCAGGCTACACAGGATAGCAAAGTTATTCACTAACTAACAAAATGTTATTGATATCTAGTCGACGCAAGGAAATCTCAGAAGGAGCTTGTGACAAACATCTTCCTGACCGCCATTGGAGATTTGTTGCAATTTAAAAGATAAACCGCAATTTCTGTCACTGCAATTTTTATTTGTTATTGGGAATAATACTTTTGATAACTACTTTTTGCTCACAACTTGGTCCCAATCCTTCCAGTATCTTTCTTTCATTCGAAGGACATATTCTTTCAAATTGGAGCATTCCCCATTCAACAGTCTTTCATAGTGAGAGTCGGGCAGTCCCCACACGCACTGGGCCAATTGCGACCATATCCCTGCGTCAAACTCACAAGGTTGTTCTCCACAAATGAACTTTTGGTTTCCAAGAATGGTGGACACGATACGAAGGTCCTTCGTCATTATGCGTTCTACCTCTTCCTTCGAATGGAGTCCAACACCCTGCGCCTTGGACCGTCGTCTTACGAGCCATTTTACGTAGAGGAATAGTGGAAAGGGAAAGTCGGTAACTTTTTTGGAGGTCTTGAAGTTTGCGACTCTTTCCAACGCCAAGCCCCTGTTAAAGGGTTATTTGTTTTAGCTAATTGCATCCATTAGAATGTCTACCTTACCAAATAAAGTGTTCGTCCAGCATTATCCTCAGCGAGCTGGCACTTGCGAGTTGTTTTTCATAGTAAGACTTGTTCAAGTTGACATCAAATTTTTTGGTCAAAAACTCAATGATGAATTCCGAGTCTGCCACGTGTTGTCCGTTGAGGGAGATCCAGGGTGACTTTCCTTTGGATCCGAAAAAGTCAGTGGTATCTATCTAAAGACATAACAGAATGTCTCAACATGCCTCACAAGAAATTGTGATGGGAGCTTACCTCGTATTTGATGTTGGCCATTCGCATAAAAGTTTGGACTTTGAGAACAAATGGAGAAGCGTTTGGAAGAGTTTTGCTAGCTGGAAAACAATGCAAAATTACCACATCTTTGGGCGTATTGCTCCATTTCTCTCTAAAAAGAAAATAAATTTTAATAAAAGCCGTCTCGGTCAATATTACTTTGGCTTACAGTTTACGCTTCAACTTTCGATCTTTTATGAAAAGGTACAGAAGGTAAAGGCTTCCCAGGCCTAAAGCCACGAAAATAGCTGTCATGCAGGGACAACCTATTGTCTCAAATTTTTATTACGGGGTGAACAACTACCATTTGACGACTGATTGAGAATAACTGAAAAATCCAGCATGAACAGTCATAAGAAAGAAAGAATGACTTTGCATTTGAACGTCGAACAATCTAGCACCCATTGGCTTTTTGTTCTCTAAATATTTACTTTACCACTCACATCATCAGTATAGAATAATAAATCATATACCTATGCTCGCATAATTACCGATGACAGAATTGAATGACCTTGAGAATTATCGTCCACCCACCCACACACTTACTACTTGAAGTGAAACTTAAAACTAAAACCGAGTTATTCCTTATTTTCCCATTGGGGCAAGGTAAGACTCGTTAGTGATTCTTTGATCAATTTATGAATATGGATGCATAATTTTCACCGTCAACTGTGTCTTTTTGGTCACCTCAAAAACACTAGCATAGGCAAACCAACTGCACCTTGAAATTATTTGAAATCAGCAATTATTGTTGGTCAATTTTCCATGCGAAATGACAAAAAATATATAATCCTTTATTAGCCTCTCCGACGTAATTAGTTAACAGACAACACAACCGGTTCATAATTAACAAAAATAATTAACATTTGATACACATTAGTTAGCTGTAATTACTTTGGCAAACACAAAGAGAAAGAGATGCGCGATATTTAATAAATAAATATGGAAGTATTTAGCGTAAGTAGAAGATAAGAATATTATTATGTGCGTGCGTGTGCGGACCCCTCTCTCATATCATATCATCAAAGTCATGGAAAGTATCACGTGTCAAGCGCTTGCTACATTGGAGACAATTCGTCTGTCCCTAATATGTGCGACAGTAAGGGCCTCCTCCTCAGACCCGGATCGTCCTCAAAGGACCTCTGAACAATTGGTCCTCGAGGAGCAAGGAAGACGACGGGACGGGGTTCAATTGCTCGACTCAACGGAACCAAATGGACAGAGTTTAATTGTCGACTACTCCGACGTTCCCCTAAAGAGCTTCCTCCATCGTCGATTTCATTGTTGAGTTGATCCCCTTCTGAAGTTTGCGTTGATGGTGTTGATGAAGATGGCGTGGGTTCTGTGGCATTTGCTTTGCCATTATGACTCGTACAATCGTCTTCTCCATTGTCGCACCTTGCCCCCGCTGCCTCAGTTATCGGGGATGCTGTTGTATTGACTATGATAGGATGCCAGTCGTTGGACCAGTCCATGTACTCTCTCTCAGGAATGCGGGTTGACTTGGTGTCGCTGCTGCTGCTCCCCCCCGCGGAGACAGTCAGATCCGACGATGAAGAAGTCTCGTTGATTTCATTTCGGAATATGTGTGGATGGATCATGTTATTTGTATGACCATGGCTGGACGACGGAGGGGGAGGGAATGAATGGACGTGAGGATAACGGAAAGGGAAGTTACTCATACTACACACCCCCTTCGTGAGCGACACTGTTACACTTATCCCGCTTGGAAGGAGGAGTCCCCTCGCGCAAAAACTGTAGCTGTGTCCGAAAGAGTTGGTTATGATCAACCTGTCCAAACTCCACCTCGAGATTCCAGAGTAGATCCACCCTTTGTAGGCTGTGTACTTCAGAACCACCTTCACCGGATCCGTCACGGCCGGATGGGCTACGACTAGTTTTTGTAGTACGCTTCCCGATATCATATTGTCTTTATGGGTCTCTGTGACTAAAAATGTTTCATTGAAGTCGTCATTTGCGTTCACCACCATCGCCTCCACTCCGCCATATGTGGAAATAGGGACTCCCAGCGGCGGACTGGATTCAAGGACAATTTTGTACTGGTTTGCACAAAAGGGCTCGTCGTCCCTTGTCACGAGGTAAAAGTTTTTCCCTCCAGACTTCCCACTACTTTGCTGAGGAACGGGTTGAGGACTATTGGAAGACAATTGTCTCGCCACTCTAGGATTAGTTTGGTGTCGGTCAGCATAGAAGCCCATGTGGGCAGAGTGGACCATGTTATTGTCCCATTGAAAACAGCCTCCCGACAAAAATTTGTCATATGACTCACAGGAAAAGGCTGGATAAGGACAGCGAGGACTCACGCTCTCCGTAAAAAATCTGTACGCTCTTCGATGATTGCAAAGGCTTCGACCGTCATGTTCGCTTGTGGAAAGGGACTTCCCATTTCGTCCATCCCCATTTGACGTTGTTGAAGTCTCCTTCGTTGGTGATGCTATATAAAATCATAAATATTACAATACCCTTTCGCAATTGACGTTTCCTCTGCTTACACCAAATAAAATCTCGAAATGCCCCCAGAAACAGGTTGGAGCATCCCTTCTGCACCCTTCCTCCATTTGGGTAAAAGTCCAAATGCCCCACAGGCTCCCACGACCCAAGGCCGCCCATCAACAGAGAATCCCCGTTGGAGTGAATGACGTCCACAAACACGGCATCCGTCGCGTCCAGGCGGACCCTTTTGTCATAGTTTTCAAAGAGTGGTCCTGCAGGGTCGAGGCCTGTGATACGAGAAATGTTTCGCAGCTCCTGCCCTGTGAATCCGGCGACTTGTGCTCCAAGACTGAAGCCAATCTTTACATATAAAAGGGTACAAGTCAAATAGTGTCATATATAAGTGAGATTTAACGCACCAAGTGGAAACTTTGGTAAGAAGTGACGCCTGGGGCCTCAGAGACTAATTTTCGGAGCAACAATGACAACTAGAACAAATACAAGATCGATTCAAAAAAGTAAACTACTTACTTATCTAATTGCAGGGCAATAAATAGTCTAAATTTCTCGTTTTACCTGCTTTCCGACAAGTCTCGTGTTCACAGCAGCTCGCACATAATTTGGTAGCGCAGCTCCATTCTCCCAATCCACACAAATGACATTGCAGTCCACCTGCATTTAAAAGACATTTAATAAAAGGTCTACTTACCCACTTTAGGAAACTGCACTGACCACATCCACCTCAGTAATTATACACCTCGTCTAATCAGACTCTTATTTAGGTAGCTCTACTCACCACGGACATTAGCGCAAGGCGCATTTCTGAGGCCCAAATGCGCTTACACGTCGATCCAAAGCCATGAATGATGACTTTCGTCTCCTTCGACGCGTTCCATGAGTTGACAGCGTTGGGACTGGTTGAGATCTTGGAGTAGTTGAAAAAGGAGAACACTTCTGGCTCGGACTCTTTGGAGTAGAAGAGGAAATGTGTCCCAATCTCCTCTGGGGGAGAGGGCAACATGTCCAGGTAGTCGAAGGGACCCTCGTCACGAAAGCATCCCAACTCCACCCCGTAACAAACCACCTCCTCATCCCTCTTGACTCTTTAACAAAAAAACATGAAAACTATTTTCATTTTCTTCTCTCAAGTTCAATGTTAATGAAATGAGGCACGAAATCATGTTGCTTGCTTGCGTTCATTCATGCATACACTTGTGAAAAAAATGAATGCACGCATGAGTAGAAACAATTAGCTAAAAGTTTTCACTTATTTTTTTTAATGCTATTTCCTTCCTGAACGCATATCAGTCAAGGCACTCGCTCAGACCACGTCGTCAAGCTGTAGAACTAAGTGCCCTACTTTTTATTACCAAAATATCTTATAAAAACAAAAGTGATGCGATTAATTATAATCTGAGAACCAAAGTGTAAAATAAAAAGAAGGGAATGGTTAGAAAGAATTCATAGCATTCTTCACGCACACGCATTTGGCAGCGTTCAGTTTAGACTGCCTGCACACATTGCACTTTTGAATGTTTCGAGCCAGTGATAAAGATGATGAATGGTTAGCTTGGTTTAGTTTAAGAAGGGTGCAATTAATTTTGTAACATGCAATAAGGAACAAAATAAATAAATAAAAAATATCAATGAATGATTTCTTACCGGTTTCTGGAGTGGTAGTGGGTCTTGTTCAGTTTCCCTTCTTGCCATAGTCTCAAGGAGTTTCGCACGGCTTCCATGATCTCGTCATCGTGTACCTCGTCATCCCCGGGGCCGACTGGTTTATAGGAGGACCCTTGAGGAGTGGTCCCTACCCTCGTACTGTTGTTACTACTACTTCTATCGGTGGTCGAGGAGTTGTTTTGTACATTCTTATTGGCTTCAGCAGTCACTATTACTACTTGTCCCCAACCTGAAAGATGAATGAATGAATGTCTCAAAATCTCAACCTGCCCCAGTATCGTTGTTGTCCTTACCTGGACGTGGAATAATGAGGAGAGCACATACAATGGCAGGAAGGGGGGACTTGGAAATGCTTTCTGCTATTCGCTTGCATGGATTCTGCTTTTGATAGTGCGTTGTTGATTGTCTCATCTCACTTATCACCCTCGCACTTATGTGTCTTCGTTCTATTAGCCGCTATCAATCATCCCCATAAGAGAAGAAGGGATTGGAGGAATGGGTGTGGCGTGGTGGTGACGATATTTATTTTAGAGAGTGCCTTGATGATAATGCAACAATGGGCCCTGTTGGTGTTGATGTTGTTGGCGTTGTGCGTGGATGGAAGGTGAAACAGCGATTGATTGGATTGGCACTGATGATGTCGTGATTTCACTTGCGTCTAACTCTCTTCTTCTTCTTCGTCTTCTTGAGGTTTGAAGATAGTGAGATCAGTTCTGCGACAACAACAGCGAAACGACGACCAAGATGATGATGATGGGCGACGACAGTGTCTTCAATGCAACATAGGAATAATCGTTATTAACACACAGGAGCAATCAAGCTTTGTAATGAATGTAACATGGCTGTAGAGAACGCAGTTTGCTGCAAAAAGTAATCTGTATTTAATATGAAGTGATGTTACTTGGATTGGCACACTTTCTACTTCCACTACTATATGCTACCCCTGAGACTGTAAGAGGCTCTTTAATCTTCATGTAATCCCTTTCGCCCTCTCCTCCACGACAAAAACCCTTGTCTTTCTTGTGTTCGCTAGGGTTCAGCAGAGAAGAAAGAAAGAAACTTTGCAAATCCAATCCAATCTTGCGGACGTTTTTTGGAGCAGTTTGTTTGTACTTGGTTGGGCAAAAACAGAAAGAAAGAAAGAGGGACCGTGACTTTTTGGCGAAATCTCTTTCTTTCTACATGACATGAATAGGTTGGTTCACTCGGTGAGGGATACTTACACTTATATATTTGTATTGTTGAGGGGATCTAAATTTTACAAAAGGAGGGCGAACTGCGAACTACTTAACTCGCAACTGCAGTCAAGTTTATAGAACCTTACCATTTATTTTTGCACGCATGCTTGCATTGCAGTGCACATGAATTCATTAAAAGTAGTAGCAGCAGCAGCAGCATTTAGGTATTATCTTCTGGTAGTGCAATTGTCAGAGAGGAGGTATGGTCTTCTGATGGTTGTAGTGCAACTTATTATTTATAACAGCTAGGGATTCAACTCTAACTAACTAACTTACGTCTTCCTATTACTACTATTACGCACGACTGTAAAGTCTTCTCTCAACAATTCACAATTTTCGAAGAAGTGGATGACGCCTAGGAAGATTGCATTAAGTTTTTGCAGTTGGGGTAGTATGGTTTCATGCTGCTGCTGCTGCAATCATTAACAGTGTACAAAATGCAATTTCTTCTTTCTTTCTCAAACCAAATTCTTGAAGTCTATGACTAATTGTAAAATTGCAATAAAGACCCTCAAACTCAAAACCAAAGCAAAAGAGTTTCTTTCAACGTGATGAAAAAAATTAACTAACAACACTCACTACTAACCCATCTACATCTATCTCTCTCTCTCTCCTCTGTGGCCGTGTTGATGATGATGTTATGTTTAATTTAATAGGCAAATGAAGATCGAGTTCATTGATTTCACTTTGATTTGATGCTTTACTGCACATAACAATATTATTATTGCTTGAATAACAGGAATTATCAGGTTTGCTTTTTTGCACGATTCATCATCAGAGAAGAATCATCATTAGTAGTATGCTGTTGAGCTTAAAATAGAATATAATATAACAGAATAGACAAGGATCTGCTTAGAGGATAGGATGCTACGAAGAGAGGTGTCATCAATTCAATTCAACTCTCAAGTGTACATCATTTCAGCCATTAGAGACATTTTCTTCGGGATGTAAACACCGTTTTCTAAATAAGAAGCCAATTCGTCAATTGAAACGTCATCCACAGAGTTAGGGGCCTGTTCGTTATGATGATGATGATGATTAGTTTCTGAGGAGCACGCCTGCTGACTACAACTCTTACTCTTTGTTAACACTTCAGTCTCATCGTCCTCTTCAAGAATAGTTGGCAAAGGAGGGCCACTTTCTTTAAGTGAAAACTTGAGGCGACTTTTCCATTTAAATCTTTTCATTCGATGAAGACGAGCGGCGTTAGTCGAGTTTTGCATAGAAGGTTTCACTTGAAGGGAGTCTTGTAGGGAGAGTCTTAAGTCAAGTCCTTTGCGAGTGTTTAGAGTTAAATTGTTCAAGGCAGGGATGAACACGTCAGGGTCCACGGAGAAAGGAGAGGCTGACAATGAAGAATTGATGCTGCTGTGTACTGCGCAAGGGACCTTCATCGGTCCACACATGCAACTGCATTTTCTATCCTCCTCGTCAACAGGCTTTGTTTGGCAAATGAGTTTCAATTTCGAAGGCGTTAGGATCCCACCCTGGACTCTTGGGTTTCTTGAGATGGGATTGTTAAGTGTGCGTCGCCAAAAGTAGGGCGAGGATGATGAAGAACCACCCTTGGTCTCTTGTCTGGATGATGATGAGGACTTATTAGTAGAACAGGCACAAGTAGTAATCGTCGTCGTCGTCGAGTCGCACTTTGAGCAGACCTGACCACCAAGACTAAGTTTATCCATCATGACGTCTTCAGAAATAATTGTGTCTTCTTCTTCCTCAGTGGTGGTCCCTTCAGAATCATTGCTGTCGGGGGTGGCACTTCTATCCCTGTCCTCTTCTTCCCTCCTCCCTTTCGACATGTCTGGCACAAACAAATAGAGAAACAAGGTTAAAAGAAGGACAAGGTTAAATGACAACATTGACGTACCTTCTAAATCTAATCAATCAGTTCCGAGTGGGTAGATGTACATGTCCTCACGTTCATGATTTTCTCCGATTCAACAAACTAAATAAAATCAGAAGGCAAAATTCAAAAATTGATTAATTCTGCTTCCAACATGAAATAAATCAGAGATTCCACTTACGATGAACGAGGTAACCTTCCTCCTTGGCTCCAATTAGTGTGAAATGGTGGAGGACATCGTCTTAATTAATTAATTAAGTGCTTTCACTCTTTTGTTCCTTGTTGTTTTGATGATGATGATGACGAGGATAAAAACGTAGTAAAAATGAATCAGCTGGCACACGTAGTATTTTTGTTGTTCAGAGAGATGCGGAAGAAGGAGTGCAGTGAGTGGGTGAAGCAAAGCAAAGAAACAACGTTCATGCTGAACACGCCATGCAAAATGTTGATGGAAAAGCTTTGTAGCGTTTTTTTTTGTGCGTTTTTATTTTTGAAGCAGTATTTTTTGGATATAATTGACATTTTAAAAGACAAAGGATTTACACAGTTTAGTTTGATAATAAAAGTAATACTAAAATCGACGGATCACATTCCCAAAGCCATTGGTCTTGGTCTCCCTCCCCACCTTCACATCTCCGTAGAGGATGATGTCTCCCATGTTGTTCTCGATGCGAGCGATCTTGGACCCGTGGCGCACCGCAATCTCTCCCACGTTGTTCCGAATTTCTTCAATTTGTGAACTTCCACCGACCTGGATCTTCTCCAAGTTGTTGGAGATGGACCCGATGACAGCATAAGGGAGGATTTGAATCTTCCCTGCGTTATTAGAGATGGAACGTATATGGGAGTTTTGTTGGACGTCAATCTTTCCTACGTTGTTGGAGATGGACTGGATTTTGGAGTTAGCAGGGACTGAGAAGTGTCCAGTGTTGTAGTTCGGGGGGGATGACAGATTCTATATGACGTACGTCCAAATATGAATTACAAAAATTGAAGCATACAATCTTCCTTACATCTCCATTAAAAAAAGTCAGGTACACAAGGATGGATATCCCAAGGAGGATCCCAAGGATCGCAAAGAACTTCTTCATATTATTTCCGCGTTCTACACACCGTCTTTTTTGTCGTCTTCACTCTTTGTCCCAGGGGTAAATACATAAAAGATGAATACAAGACCTGGAATAAATAAGGCAAGGAACTTGTGTAATGGTGGGGTGGGGTAAATGTAAAATATGCTAATGTACAGAGTATCTTGGATACTTCGATTGGGCTCTCTGGTCCTAATGAAAGATCAATGACATTTCGAATTTGCATAGCATTGAACATTATGAAACGACATTACGATTGAGGATCCTCTTTGCATATCGTAACAATTTCTTGTTACGAGTGGTTCACTAGCTTAATCTTTTTTCATTCCCACAGTCCAGCTTCCTTCCAGCACCACAATCATTCAGTCTCTCGAGGAAGAAGGTGCGTACATTTCTCACATCCCCAAAAAACATAATATTTAGTAGTGTAGCTCCTTTACTCGTGTTATACTCCATCTCAAATCAAACAAGTTCCTTAAGTCAACTCTAATAACTCTAATCATAAAGTGAAAATGAAGGCTGCTTCCTTCCTTTCGATTGTTTTCTTGGGTATGATCCTTGTCAAGATGGTGGGTGGGGCCCCATCAGCACAAGATCCCAAAGTCGCAACCCAACCTGGTGCACCAGCCTTACCTTCTTCCGGTCCAGTAAGCAGTGGTCCCGGTCCTGAAGGCCAAGGTCCTGGAGGCTCCATCACACAGCACAAGAATCCTGACGGATCCACCATCACAGTCACCAGATACAACGGACCTCTTCCATCCAGTGCATTTTCACCCAATCCTTTTGGTAAGCAGAATTAACCCATTCCTCCTCATGTCTCTCTTTGCCTCATGAAATAGTACGTACAAGATTTGCTTTTTCTCTGTTTGTAGGTTTTGGAGGTACACCATTCTGGGGACAACCGTTTTGGGGATATCCACCTCAAGGCCCGGGACCTCAACAACAACAACTTCCAAATACCCCCGCAGTTCGAGGCCCTCCTCCTCCTCCACCCAGACCACAGAGCGGTAGTCCAGACCTGTCCTCGTCATAAAATGGAGTCACATTCATCTTCTAATCCTACATAATTTTACCGCATTTTACGTTCATTTTAATTTCTTAACGTCGTCGTATAATCGTAACAAACAAGAGACCCTGATCTTTTAAATCATGATAAAACAATAAATAACGCATTGATTTGAAATTCCAATTACACTTTTGGTTTGTTTGGTTTAATTTGAGGTTGCTTGTTCAATTCAATTGTATTTATAATTTCCATTGTCCTTGCATTTAAATTGGCATACATACGTGGCAAACGGTCAATCTGGTTCGTAGACGATTTTAGGTTCATTGCATATCGGATATCATCATAATGGTCAAGTCAGGAATTATTTTTATCGTTGTGATTGCATCACTAGTATCGCCTTCATTGGTGGTGGGGACTGGAAATGAAGAATGCTATAGACAATTTGACAAAACATACAAACCTCATCCGGACATGCATTTAAAAACCGTAAGTTGCATAAAACCATGTACTTCCATTCAATGCATAAATCTTTGCGACAGCCACAAGTAATTCAGAAGTACGGTTACCGGGTGGAAACGCATAAGGTGAGGACGAACGATGGGTACATTCTCACCCTCTTTCGAATTCCCTCGGAGCCGAGAATGAATAAACCTCCCCAAAAACTCCCAGTCTTCTTGAACCACGGTCTTTTTGCTAATGGGCACATTTGGCTGTTGCAACACGGACAAAAGAATCTGGGTACTCAATTTGAATAAAACAGATTACACAAAGTTGATTATGTACATTGAATTAATTATGCCACAGCATTCAAATTATCCTCTGAGGGGTATGACGTATGGCTAGGAAATGGACGAGGGACAGAATATTCCCAGCAACATGAACAATTGGACCCAAATCATCCAAAGTTTTGGAATTTCTCGTGAGTCATTCAATACATAGAAATGAGGCAGTATGAGACACCTTAAATTCTTTAATAGATTTCATGAGATGGGGATTTTCGATGTTCCTTCTGTCCTCCACCACATTCGAGACGTGACCCATGCCCCAAAAGTGTTCTACATTGGTCATAGTATGGGCACTACTGAATTCTTTATTGCCACCTCGCGAGTTCCTGAAGTAAACGACCTTATCGAGTCTGCGATTCTCTACGCTCCTGTCGCGTTCATGTCCAACACGCACAGCATTGGAAGGTACTTTGCACCGATGGTTGAAGAACTATACGTAAGCTATACTTTCATACATTGGTTTTGTTATTTTATGCAAAATGTCTAATGAGCATAATTATAGAATCTGAGCCAACCCACATTTCACGGAAAGTTTCATGGAAAAGCCTTCTTCGAGGAACAACTTGGACAGAGTTTGGGAGAAATGTGTGCGTACAGGGACAATGCTTGCGGGATATGCAAAGAAGTAGCTGGACTCTTGTTCGGTGAAGATCCACAGCAAATGAATTACACCCTGCAATCCCTACTGTTCAGTCACGTACCGGACTTTGTCTCCCTCAAAACACTTGCCCACTACCTACAGCTCATCAATTCTGGGAAATTTGGTGAGTTTGACTACGGTAGCCCAGAACGAAATGAGGAACGGTACGGGTCAAGGTTCCCTCCGGACTACAACCTGTCCTCCATCTCAGCCCCAATGGTTTTGTTTTGGAGTATGAATGACAACTTGGCTGTTCCTACGGATGTCAACATCACCATTTCCTCCCTTAGCCGAGACAGTATTAAGGACATCATTCGAGTAGCTTGGGATCTCTGGACGCATAAAGACTTTATCAAGGCAATTGACGCGGACAAGTTCGTGTACGACCCTACGATTGACATCCTTAACAGCTTCTAAACTTAAAGCTAATAAAATGCATGCAATTTTTTTTCATAAATTATCTCATAAACCAGATTTTCTGTACGAGTGCATCGAGTAGACAGACATGAGGCAATCAATCAAAATTTTTGTTGTTTTTAACGGGTTGTATGAAAAATGGGGCATTTTTTATTCTTCGGTGCATGGGAAAACAGGAAGCGCATTTCCTATTCTGTCTGGGTCTGTATGTGAACAGGTCCTTTAGTCTTACGTCTTTGATTATGCCGCAAAACAACGGTGTCTTCTTGAAGTCTTTGTTTTTTATTATCCACCTCATTTGTAAAGAATGAGAAAAATGCATGTTCATTGCATTATGTTCATTACACTCCTGAAGTAAATATGAATGAGGCGACACGGGTTTTCCGACGGTGTCTCTCTGTCCTTCAATTATTGGTCTTGTTGTCTCCAGGATGTGTAGGTATCATTCCAATGGGACTGGTTGGGATACGTCCTGTTCCCTCAAGAAGTTGGAGACATGGGAGTGGGGATCAAGGGCAAAAGTTTCCACCTCCACTGCCGTCATTACAAAATTACTTGCAAGGTACACAAATGTACTATACTTTCAATTGCTTAAAATGTATCTTTTGTAGAGACAATGGCAAGGATAAACCCGGCCATTGAAGAACTTGAGTTGGGGTCGATGGTGCCCTCATTACCCTTCGGGGACAAGGATGTGAATACCGTCCAGTTTTTCCTGTACCCCGCAGAAGCAGAAAAGGGGTAATTATGGCAAGTGCGAAATGTTTATTGGGCTGACCTACAGGTATTTCAGTGATTCGTCGGAATCAAAGGAGTCTGAAGAGGAACTTATGGTGAATGATGTTGCTAGTTTAAACAGATCCTCATTTGACCCCAAAAACGAAATAAAAATCTTGATCCACGGATGGAGCATGAGCATTAAATCAAAAGACTTCCCTGGACCTCTCAAAGAAGGTAGACTTGAATATGTTTCTCCACTAAATTGTGCAACATTAATTTTTTAGCGTACATGAAGTCTGGAAAAAAAGTCAACATCATTTGCGTCGACTGGAGTGCACTGTCGCGAGAATTTTTGTACTTCAATTCTGTCCTTTATGCGGAAAAGGTGGGAAGACGGGTTGGTGAATTTATCATGTTTCTGGGTTTGAGTGGTTTTATCCCTAACTTCGAGAAGGTGCATATTATCGCGTTTAGTCTTGGTGCTCATGTAAGAAGACAAACTATGAATTAGTAATTATCTCGTCCTAAAAAGAAAACGATTCAAATGGTACATGCATGCAGGTTGCTGGTGTGGCTGGAAATTTTGTCCACAGGTCGACAAATGGCAGGCTGAAGGTTGGAAGAATAACAGGATTAGACCCTGCTGGCCCTGGATTTTCTTCAGATATGCCTCTAAGGTATCTAATTCAGCTATGTATTACTAAAATATATTTGCTCAGATAGATCTACGACTTAGATCCCACTAAAGGGGCATTGTGAGACAATGTAAATGCGTCGTAAAATTCGTTTGTCCTTAAGGACATACATTCCAATAAAGCTGAATTAGATGCCTTCGGTATATTTTATGTCATCTTCGTACAGTCAAAGGTTGGACTCGTCGGATGCTGATTTCGTTGATGTCATTCATACAAATATGGTACAACTTTGCAACATACTTGAATATGGGAGCTAAAAACTACTTTATTTTAGGGCGTCCTAATAAAAGGGGATTTTGGTTCGATGTTGAGGTAAGATTTGCATTATTGTTTTATGTCTAATGATGGACAATTGGAGCCTTACAAGTGCTGGGCATGCTGACTTTTATCCCAACGGAGGACATCGTCAACCGGGATGCGAACTCTCACTATTGCGAGAATACTCCGTCCCACGAAGAAGTAAAAAACATATTTAAAGCTCAGAAAAAAACCATTTACTGTACGCATTCTTAATTAAGGTGGGTGCAACCACATGAAGTCTATTGACTACTTTGTAAAGTCAATCAAAGACCCATACTACGGTTATGGGGCATGCAAGTGCAAAGACTGGACGACTTTCGTGGGTGGAGGCTGCAATTGTTCTCTGAAAGAAAACACAGTCAAAATGGGGGAGCATTGTGATCGCAAGGCTCGTGGAAAGTATTATCTACATGCACACTAATAAAATAAACCAATTTAAGGCAACTCATTAAAATAAATTAAATTGTCTCCTTTTTTATTTTGTTGTCTCATTTTGTTCTTCCTTTTCAACCGCAATCAATGATTCATTCATTATTCATTCAAGAGATAGAAATAATGTCACCAACCACTAACAGCCCACACCCAGTAGTCAGTCATCTCTACCTCTTGGCACGACGTAATTGAGAGAAAACGAAAGTGAACAAGACCGTACAAATAATGCATAATGACTGGTCAATTCAACAACCTGTATACAATCTGCAAATACCTAAGAACACGCACCAAAATAAATAAAGACGCCATTCACTCAGGAGGAAAGGGAGTTACAGTTCTCAACGATCATGCAATGCTGAAAACTGCAAAGTCAAAGTGTGACATGTAATTACGTTTTCTACAATTTCTGCAGCATTACTTTAGAGTTAGCAGTAGTACAGCGTACAGCCCATCTCTAAACTTCACCTTGAGACTTGGGTTGGTTCACGAGGAAATTGAACAATGCTATGTATAAAATATTTGCAATCTTCAACTCGTTTATTTTATTACATGAGTCAGCATCAATCAGAAGAAGAGAGTTAAAAAAGGATTTTCAGAAAATACACAGAAAACAATGCGCAAACATAAAAATGGTTTAATAAAAATTAGTAGGATTGAATGTTCCAAAAACCTGTGTAATTTGTAATGTCTTTAAAAGGTGGGAATTTGACAAGATGAATGTCTTCCTATATAGTTTTACCGTTATTAAATCAAGGAGTACCTAATTTATCTTTATTTCACACGCTCATCGTATCATACTCAAAGAATGAGGCAATTAATACTGTAGTACAGGAACGAGAATGAATCCTCCATGCTATTCTGGAGAAGGAAGCGTTGTTAGTATCCTCACCTTTTATGCTTGTGTGGCATCTTCAGTTGTTTTTTTTGTCTTACAAAAGAGTGGAATTGGTTTTTATGTGGTCAAATGATAATACGAATGTTAATAATTAAGCGATGCTGATGATGAGTAGGAAGTGAATGAATTGGATGCTGCGATTCTTCGCTATATTTGTATAGTGCCTAGAGTTATTGCGTGCATTGTTGGCGGCCCTGCTACGTTTTTTGCCCAGCCACCATCTTTGTCCAAGACCAAGTCCATCAAGTATATAAGAGTCTGTTCGCTGAGGATCAGGTATCCAAACATTATTTCACATCACTAAAAAGCAGTCGCTTCAGCAGCAAACTCCAAATCCATTCATCATGAACTCCGTAAGTCAACTACAGTCAAATCTCACCTTACCCCAAAAGGCTTTGTACTAATCAATCCATACATTTTTACTAAACAGTTCGTCGTTGTCGCTTTCCTCGCCACCATCTCCGTGGCCTATGGAGGTTTGGTCGCCGCTCCAGTTGCTTACCACGCAGCTCCAGTTGCTTACGCAGCCCCCATTGTCCACGCAGCCCCTCTTGTCCATGCAGCTCCCGTCTTCAGGGCAGCCCCAGTTGTGGCCCACCACGCCGTCGTCGCTGCCCCCGCAGTTGTTCACACCAGGTCCTACCATCTTAACCCACGCCCAGCCGTCTTTGCCACCCCAGTCATCGGTTAAACATGATTCCTAATTCCTATCTCAATTTTTTCTACTAACCTGACCAATTATTGTTACCATTCCGAATTCCAAATTCCGGCCTTTTCGATTTGTTAAACGATGTGAAATTCAATTCAACAAAAATAAACGTGAATAGAATTGGACTCAACATGCAATACGTCTTTTTATTATCTAGTCGATGCACAGAAATGTCCGTCCACGGTGTGCATTCTAATCCAGTACTTGAAGTTATTGACTCTGGAGAAAACTCCTGGGTTGTACTTGATGGCACATCCTGTAATAATAATTTAATTGTAATTGTGGATTTGTAAAATTATATGCTTACCGAAACCCCAAGATGTGACGCCAATTTGAGCAAACTGCCCTGACCCTCTTTCCCTTACTATCAAAGGTCCACCAGAGTCTCCTGCGCATGTGTCACGACCTCCTTCCGGATATCCAGCGCACAACACTGCGATACATCAGAAAGTGTAACTTTGTCGCAGATCTTTACATATTTTTGTGCAACTTACTGTTATCCAGCACTTGTGGAGGTTCTGGTGGAGCATGACTGTGGTAATCGTTACAAGCTGTGGAATCGAAGCAACTGTGTCAGTCACTTATAATTTTAAATATATAATTTCTACCTTGATTTGGAAATACGACTAGTGGGACTTCCAGAAGGGTGGGTGACTTGGATGCCAATGGGCCCCCACTAGTGGTTCCCCACCCCATCGCCAACACCTCTCTCCCTTGGAACAGTTCTTCGTTCGAGGATGGAAAGCAAACAGGGGTATACTGAGACGACGTTATACTCACTGGTCTTGCGAGTCGCAGGAGGGCAATGTCTCCAGAGAAAGTGGACTCCATGTAGTAGGGATAACCAATCATTTCAGCCACTGCTATCCTTTCAGTTCTACCAATTGTTTCAGTGTCATTTAAAAAGTCGTGCTCGTTAATGATGACGACCATGTCTTCCAAGTCCTCGCTGTAAGGGGAAACCATCAATCCGTATAAAGTCTCATTAATTTTCTCTTACTCTTCGACACAATGCTGAGCAGTGAGGACATATTCTGCAGAGATGAGGGCTGCCCCACAGAATGGAAGTTTTCCAGTCGTGCTCATAATCCCTGCAGTCCAAGGGTACTGACTGGGCAACGTGGGACGTCCTCCAACAACACGAGTAGTTCTATTGGAGGACGGTGGGTTGGGAATCCCACATGCTGAATAACCGATGACATTCGTCATTAATTTTTAGGTACCATTTACCATTTTTGGACAATGCGAAACTTACTGCAACGTGGATTTGTCTTAGGAGCTGGTATTGTATCCTCCACGTTATTTGAAGGCTCATGTAAGACCACTTTAAGTGGATCAGATCCTACAGCGTTCGAACCACTCACAGTAAAGTTGACTGGATAGTTCACACATTTGACCCAACACTTGAAGGCTGGTCGATGGCTCGGTTTGTTGTATCTGTAAACCACGTCCAACACCCCTTCTCTCGCAGTGTATGAGGTTGGCCTTTGTTTCTTGTCACAAAAACTAAATGAATTATTGTTAGTGACTTAACTCTTTATAAGCAAGCTGTATTAATCACTGATGGACGAAGGAGCTGCCTGCGTCAGTAATTTGTAAGTAATCTGAACGACAATTTGAACCATATCGCGTTTTAAACTCTGGACATTCAATTTGTGGAGTGCAGAATTGGTCACCCTAAAACAAGCCATAAAATTGAAGAAGGATTTTTAATGGGTCAAGTCTTTAGTTTACCACAAATCCCCAAATGCAGCGTTCTTTCATCTCTTCCCCTTCGAAAGGAAGATCTGACAAAATGTAGCCTTCTCCTTTGTTGATGAAGTGAACTCCACAGTACTGCACTGGCCAGTAGCCCGTGTCCCCCTTCACAACTCTGTCCACATACTCGTAGGGATCTCCAATGGTAAAATTCTTCTTGAGCGTCTCATTCTTTAGGATGAAGGATAGGAGTGGGGGCACGTCGTACATGAAGGGGTAGAAGACATTGTCAATCTAAAGACAGGGTTTTATAGCTTTTATGATCTACTGTAGAACTTTATTTCCCAATTACCGTGTTGAGTAAGTTAAGAGGGTTGAGGGTTGAAGATGAATTGATTACATACGCTTCTGTATCGCATTGGTTTACTATGAAAAAAATTAGGCACACAAATACTTTTCCCATTGCGAACAACAAGAATTGAATGACACTAATGAACGTTTCGGAGAAATGAGTGGAGAGTAAATGTGCCAAATCTGCAAGTTTCCGTTATACTCAATAATTCATGTGCGAGAGGAGAAACAATAAGGTCACAATTAAATTATTCAGCCATTGCGTTTATACAAAAGAGAGGTACTGTACTATATTTTATACAAAAATTTTTACTGAATGTACAAATTGCATTAAACCGTAGGGGGATTCAGTCAGTTTTAGTAGTTGGAGGATCTGGGAAGGGTGTGACTGAGTATTTGTGAATAATAAGGTTCCTCCTGGTGGTACTGATAGTTGTTGAACTGCTCATCATGAACTTGGACGCCAGTTTGAGAATCAGTCTCCTGAGTTGAGGGCGAGGCTGTGGCTGTGTTTGAGTTGTGGTACATCCTCTGTTCCCTTTCAAAGGACTTGTTGGCGTAGGAGGCATTTCGTGCATTATTGTTATGTCTTTGGTTCTTGAGGTACTTGCCACTTCGTACAGGAACTACTGCATGGTCCATTGGTAGGTATCGGGGGACAAACAAGTTACCCTTTTGCTTCGCAGTCAGTGTGTCCCTAAAAGAATTATGCAAAATTTTAACTTGGTTGAAAAAATGTGAGACGTTGCTTACCTGTACAAAGAAGAAGATCCTGTTGTCGATGAATGTAACTCGTCAATGTAAAACAGTGGCGATTTCTTCGTGATGGAGTACCGACTCAGAGGGTTCGTATCAACAAACGTGGTGAAGGTGTTTGTCGACGAGGGAGTGTCTTTGAATCGTACAATTCTTGAAATCTTAGTCGCACATTGGTCAAGGACGGAAGATCTTATCGTAAAGACCATTGGAATCCCAATGGCTGGGACAAGGGCCACAATGAACAAATACTCTTGCAAAAACCCCGTTCCAAAGCCAGGAAAGGGACAGGACTGACACGCCAACAAAAGGTAGAGGTGGAAGGGGGTCCAACACACGGTATTCAGTCCCAGGGTTGAAATGAATGTGAGTCTGTGGTGGGACTGCAGTTTCCGATGCCACCTGTACAACGTCCCCATCTCCATTTGACGCGGTTTTATAAAGCACATGAAGTAGAGGTACAAAAGAGGGATAGCAGCGATGGCAGTTAGGAAAAATCCCCCCACGAACCGAAGGTAGTCATCGTTGAACTGCTGAAGGAAGACACAAAAGGTGAAATTGTTTCTCCATCCGGCAGGAGGAAGTGCGCCAAGGATTATGGAGGGGAGCCATATTGCCATCAGCCACAGAGGTACTGTCCCTACAAAGTACCAAAATATCTATAGTTTAAGGAAAATTGAGACGCTAAAAGATTCCTACCTCTGGACATATCCGTGTACTTGGAATACGACAAATAAGCTGCAAGGGTCCTGTCCACGGCGAGGGAGACCAGATGCAAAGTTATCGCAATGGACAATGCCAGCAGCATGGAATTGACGACCAAACACTCCATCCCCTTCTCATCATTCACGAGGCGGTACTCAAAGAGGGCGAATGCAGACAGGGAGAGTTCTGCGTAAAGCACAGTCATCCCCAGGATAAGATACGCCACAAAGAGGGAATGGAGTAGGCCCTGCGTGCTTTGAGGGAGGAAGTAAAATCCCTTTCCCCCCGAAGACCGAATTGAGCTCATCCATCTATTACTCCTCACAAGGCCCAGAATGGCAAGGATGTTGAGGAAGATTATGAGAGAGGCCATGAGCATTTTCGGTATTGCCGTCGCGAGGAACTCTTCCACTTGGAGGACAGGCCTCTCCCTCTCCCTGAAGTACATGTTGGGCAGGGACGAGTTGCTGGAGTTGTAGTTGGAGATTAGGGTGGTACTACTGATGAAGGCGGAAGAAGGGTTGAGGCTCTCTTGTACTTTTTTCACCGTCAGGACACAAAAACGAAAGTTTTTAGAGTAAAGATTGCACCCTGACTTCAAACTGAGACTTTCCCATTCTCCCAAAACTAAGTTCATCACCATCTTAAAAAGCACAATATATTTCCACTCCTTGGACTATGTCAATTGTTCATTGTAGACAAAATTGTTCGCACTGACACACGCCATAACATAAAGTACTTCACTGATGAATGAGACAATATTTGTCTCAACTTGCCTCAATTGTGTTTGTTCTTTTCTTATTGTTTTCCCTTCTTCACAACAACTGCAAACTGCACACAAGAAACTTGAGAAACTTGAGAAATGTGAGACTTGCGTCTTCTGTTGCTTTTCGTTAACTGATACTGCAAACCGTGTGTGTCTGTCAGTAAAAAGTGGTTTTTCAATGATCTGATCCCTGGAGGAATGAAAGAGTTTTAAAAAATATAGAATCGAATGCATCTCATGGAGAATAGAATGAGTGAAATTAAGGTTGGTGGTTGTACCTGCCCACCTTTACCTGCCTGCCATAAAAACCACATGCTTTAATGCGTTCAATGGGATCAAAGTAACAAGTATAAAAGCTGAAATTGGGGGACAGCAACGGAAGTGACTTCCTCATTACACCGGAACTTGATCCATATATCTACACTAATGCCAATTTCATAGATAGAAGCGTCGGTGATGTTGTGCTATGTCAACTCGGCTTGAGTGTGTGATGATAAAAAGCGTGTAATTCTTTTACCATTCATTTGGGTGTATGATTCCAGTTTACATTGTTTCATACTGCCTTGCTTCTCCAGTCAGTATTTAGGTACTTGTATACTTTTCCATGCATTGTCCAGTCGATGATTGGATGTGATGTGATGTTGAGTGTAGAAGAGCTTACAATTGTTGGACAAAAAGAGTAACAGTGTATGATGCATGGTAATGAATAAAAAAAGTCAGATAGATAGAAGCAACCACGCTTCACTTCATAGAGTGAGTGAGGTAACGTTGTGAAGTCTATAATCATATCATTCAGAAGGATTTAAAGGGATACGTCTTTTTAAAGCGTTCATGCATTGAATTGAACGGGAAGGGTCCAGGCAGGCAAGTATCCAGGTGTATCTCCTTCGTCGTCATTACCTAATTAGATCAACTTCCACCACCGAACTACTTCCGCCCAATCTTCACCCCGCTACACAGTGCACATGCCTTGTCCTTTTTTTGTGAAGACGGCAGGAATCCACTCTAACACAATGCCATGGTTGATGGTGGCATTTCCTCTGTCATCTGGAAACCGTCTCGTGCCACTAACTGACTAATGTGCATGTGTGAATCATACAATATGGAACAAAGCGTTTTAAAACGGAAGAAGAAGCACGCTCAATTTTCAATTCAAGAAGAAAGGCATTTTTTACTATCAAAATGCAGGTTTTTACTGAAGTGTTGTCTCTGAATAAGAAACGAGGAAATAATAATTATGATGCGATTGTCCATACATTCTTTTAGTATGGGGTACTGTGAGATTTGCTCAACAGCTGTACCACGGTTTACCATTAACCCAATACTCCCAAGTTTATTCATAAATAATGAAAATGATTAAAATTTACATACTACGTTACATCTACCTCATTGCCATTATGCAGTTAACAGATCAAAGTCGTCAGAAACATGAACCATTGGGACTTGATGTTCTTCTATCAGTGGAGTAGACTTCGGCTCACAAAGTCCCAGTTCCTTCAATTTCCACTCCCAATCCATTTTCTGAACAGCGTGCAAAGACTCTGCTTCATTGTGATGACGAAGTAGCATTTGTTCCTGAAAATGTTACAACATATTTTATAGTTTGGCTTATAACGAGACAGAGATAACAAATTCCATACTTTTATCTTGTCCCACTTGTCATCTACATCTTGCAACCAGGATAAAAAGAGACGCCCATTGTATCTAGACCTAGCCGTATCCTTGTCTTCTTGCTCTGGGGTTAACAAGTTGTAGATCTGTATAGAACATAAGTTTTACGTCCAATCACCACTATAAATCGACATAAAATGCATCACCTCTTCATCTTTAAGAATTGTGCAAACGGAGAATGGAAATGTTTGATTAGAAAGTGCCCTCGCAGCTTTGCCATGAACCCGTAAAATTTCCTGTTCGACTGCTAAAACTAATTTCTCCTTTTCTACCAAATGCTGCAATCTCAATTTATGTCTGGATTTTTCTTGGTCGACGAAGCTATCCTTCATTTCAAGATTCAGGGATTGTGGAGGATTTAAAAGGGGTACAGCCATTTGCGCACTTGGATTCCCTTGTAGTACATAAGTACCACGATTCATTAAGTAATCCTTGAAGCCTTTAGGGGGCTTAGGAGTAACGGGGAAGAGATTTCTTCTGCGTCTAGCAATCTGGAATTATGTCAAGATTAATCATTGCCAACTTTAATTCTTAACTTCATTGACAGCACCTGTTTCCTAATGTTGAACCACATTTCATAGCAGTTCATCATCGGTGGAGGCTCATTTTGGTGGTGATGAGCATTAGAATGCGCAACACCAGATGCATCTGCATTTTCCCTTTCCCGTTCCTTTTCTTTCTCCACAACAGCGACCACGCCAGTAGTACTATTGTTGGAGCTGCTGCTAGCTGCTGGTGCTTCTTTGGGATGTTTGATCTTCCTTTTTCTGGGATGCAGGTCAACAACTGGCTCCGATGTGTCCATTTTCTCCAATGCATCATGTTTCTATAAAATCGTACAATAAAGTACAAATCAAAAATAGAACTCGACATCTCTACAAACTTACCTCATCGCCATGCTGGCTGGTGCTTGGAGATGGACATGCACTCGTTTTGGGAGAAATGCTGCTCGGGGAATTTGGGGTATGTGAAGAATGCCCTCCGTGTTTCTCTAAAATGCGGTGTGACGAACGTGTTATTCTTGTCGGCTTTTCTTTAGTTCCTAAAGTGTGATCCTTGTCTGGTCTTTCTTCCGTCAACTTATCTTTGTCTTTCCTGGCGTGGTGATGTTCTTTACTGGAGGAACTTGCTGCAGTTTCTACCTGTCGGTCCTTCCCCTTCTCAACTTCTGCCACAGTTGGAGGGGATACGACGTTGTCCTTTCTTCCTTTACTACCAGAGTCCCTTTCCTTTTCTTTCTCCACAGTTGCTGACGACGCCCCAGTCCCAGTTGAGGACCCGGAATTACTGGTGGGTGGTGTTACAACCAACGTGATGGATGATGCTACAGATGTTGAGCTCACTGTTCCACAAGTCGTCGGCGTCGGCACGCCTTTTTGCACTTCGGCTGAAGGTTTTACAGACGAAGTAGACGAAGGTGATGGTTGGGACATGTTAGTACCATCTGGAGTAGAATCCTTAACTTCTTCAGAACTCGTCTTGCCTTCACTTTCACTGTCTTTTCCGTCAGTGGAGGATGAAACAACGTATGAAAATCCTGCTGCTGTAGTCACTGGAGGGACAACGTCATCTTCCTTGTCTTTACCCGCAGTGGTAGCCCCAGACCCACCAACAGGCTGAAGAACAATTTTTAATGGGGGAACCTTGGGACCAAAGACAGTTCCGGACCCAGCCTGAGGGCCCTGAGAAGTATCCATGCTTTGCGCGTTTGTTGTTAATTTCTTACTTTCATCCAATTTCTCAGAATTTGAGTCGGTCAGTTTAGCCGTGGTAGTACTTATACTAGCTGAACCTTTGACTTCAGCGTTAGCAGTTGTTGTGGTTGTAGTGGCAGTGGCAGTGGCAGCTAAGGATGCCTTGTCCTTCTCCTTTTCCTTGCCATCTTTTCCATAAAAAGTGATGGGACTAATTTTCCCTGTCTTGGTGGCACTAGACTTCCCATCTTTAGCCGATATGTTGCTGGAAGCAGACGTGGACTTATGTGCATCACTATTCCCGTCCTTACCAGATTCCTTTTCCTTTCGCATTTTCTTTTTCTTAGGATCTCCGTCAGAATCCGTCTCGGATGTTGCTTCAGTTGTGGTAGAATTCTTACTCGCACTACCTTCTTTGCTCACATGCGTGCTAACCGTAGAGACGGGTCTCTTTGTTGCACTAGAAGTAGTATCTGTCCCTCCACCCGACGCAACTGTAGTAAGTGACGTTGAGGACGATGTAGTCGGAGGCAAAGAGGTAGACGATGTGGTTGTGGTTACTGTCACACCAGCAGCCGACGGCCAGTCACGGCTTTTTGAGTCTGGTTTCGGTTTGTCTGCTGCAGCATCCGTCTTCAGAGACGAGGATGAAGAGGACGAGGAAACCCCTTTGTTGTCACCAAGCGGATTATTAACCAGAGGCATGTCTTGCCCAGTGGTGGAGGAGGAACCTCCTAAAGGTTTGAACAGTGGGGCTAAGGGAGGCGATATTTTAGGTGATTGTTGCAGAGCGCCTACTCCCAATGATATGGTCACTGAAGATAAGGGTCCTGTCACACTTGGGGTGACGTTTGACAAAGAGGAAGTAGTAACTGGAGTACCTCCTTGCTTCGTGTCTTTGTCTTTGGTGAGGGCAGTGCTTCCAGAAGACAATGTTACGCTCCCTGATGATGAAGTAGTAGTGGTAACAGGTCCAGTAGTCCCAGTTGATATCTGTGACTGCGAAGTCACCTCAGTAGTCTTAGTGTTAATTGTAGTAGAAGGGGTCAACGTCACTACCACCGTTACTGTATCCGCAGACGTTGAAATTGTTGTAGCCGTGGAAGGGGTTGATGCTGATGCTGTAGTAGTAGTGACTGCAGTTGTTGTCTTTGGTGGAACTTCCTCCTTCCCTTTATTAGTGGTTGACGTTGATGAGGATTCTGCTGGAGTAGAAGAGGCGTCGGTGGAACTTGAGTCCTTTTTCTCCGATGAATCCATTATTCACTTCTGAAGACAAAACAAGAATTCTCTCAAATCAAATCATGAGGATAAGGTAAACCGCACTGTTCCTCCCACATACTCGTCTGGACTTTTTTTTACAAAAATTCGCAAAAGAAATGATAAAAAAAAACACAAAAGAAGCAGAGCTCTACCACATGCAGATGAATATGAACTTACATAAAACAAAGATTTTCCTTTCTTCAGTTGTAAAATCCTCTTATCGCATCGACAATTTTAGAGCAACTTTAAGAAGACTCAGGCTCAGGTCAGCGTCGACATGTCATGCACGACTGGTGGATTGAATAGGAGTGAGAAGTAGTGAGGCGTCTTAACAAAGCAATAGTAGTGAACTTATCAATCATGCAAAGTCTGAAACAAATTAAATTAAAAAATGATAAGCAAACAAAAACGAATCAAATGAAATAAGCTATAAAAAGTAAAATTAGGACAAGGAAAAGTAAGTCAAGAAAGAATGAGATTTTTCGAATCTTTTTGTACTGTACCAGGACGGACGTGGTGGTGGGGTGTGTCATCTTGGCTGCGTCGGGTCGATAAGAATGAGAGTCAAGTCAATGATAAAAAGTTATCAGAGGTCAAGTATTTATATTTCATCAAAAAGCTTTGAAACTTATTCAACAACAAAAATTGGACCAGCTGAATGGATGGCTTGGATCACAGTTCAAATACCCGCTTCGGTCTTCTCCTTTGTTCACCTCAAACCAAAGCTCATGAATATCGGATATTTTGAGGAAGATAGACTCAAAGTCTGTTATACTCGCCTTTTGTACTTGACACAAACAATATTAGAATAGCATTCAAGTTTTGTAAGGTGACAATGTTCATTTATTTCATATCCCAAAATCTTTTAAAGCAATGATAACAAGTCATCGAGTTAACAAACTTGACGTTCTTGCCTAATGTCTTTCCATCTTCTTTATGCTGGAATGATGGAGACTTGAACAGAAGGCCTGTAGAAAGTCCCAGAAGAAAAATTTTGTTGAGTAACTAAATTGCAGGTTAGATTCTTGTGATAAATTGGGCACTTACGGTCGTTTGACTTCAATGTCAATGATTCCACAAACGTGCATTTCCCCACCTTGTGTGTTTAGAATTTTGATGGTAGTCGGAAGTCTGCCAAGGTCGTACAGATCTGTACTGGGAATCAAGTCAAAGTTGAGGAGATACATCGTGTCAACTACAACTTCGCTGTTTGGAATTAAGCTGTTGATGAGGACCACTTCTTGGCCAAACATTTCTGCCGTGACAAGGAGGGTCAAAGAAGGGGAAGTGTAGCCTGTGAGGGAGAGGATTTCATTAAAAAACGACAGAAAAAATACCAGAAATATGTCTGACTTGCCTGTTCTCATGTAGAGCTGGAATGCAACACGGTATCCTCCGAACAAAACGCATTCATTTCCCTGACAGGAATCACTGTCGGAGCGGAGTTGCATGAATGCACCGGGGGTTGGAGTTTCAACTGGAATTTCAAAAGTTAACAATAAATGTCCTACCACCATTAGGTAATTATATGAAATGGAAGACTGAACTCAAGACGGCATTCTCTGTGGTTAATGCTGTACCAAGTCTGACCCTGGATTCCAGCGACCAAAAGCAGTAGAAAGGCAGCGGTGAAGGCTTTGTTCCCCATCATTTTGAAAGCTGGTTTGGAAATGAAATGGCGAATGTAAGGTATTGGTATAGGTAGCTTCGGTGACTGTTGTGGAAGTGGTAATAATTCTTCTCACAAATTCAGGTTTTTATACCTCCTCCTGTCCTGGATTTCCCATCTCTCCGGTCCAATTTAAGCATCGGATTTTGTTGGGTGACGTTTTCAAGTAAGATGGAAGATGATACAATAATGATTCTCAAAACTGGATTAAGCTACGTTATTTAAAAGATTAATTATTTGTTTCCGTTTGTAGCTTTATGGAGCAGTAGATATATATTTATCAAAATCCAACCCATATAGATAGAATAATTGTAAAAATCTAATTGACCATTGAGTCACTTCCGAAAGCGTGATTACTTTGTATCTAATCTAAAAGCATTTTTTAAGTTTTTTAAAAAAAGTATCTCAATACTTTCTGATTAGCCCTTTTTGATGGATATAGGGGAAGCATTGGATTACCGACTGTCCAGAGGATTGACGAAGCGAGTGCAACTGGATAGTACTTGATATAATTTAGTCGCTCTAATTGTCTCGTGTTCGGTGGCAATACTGCCGTCCATTCCATACCGTACAATGCTTTCACAGCCTTATCTGACTGATTACAGTCCAAAGGCCATAATGCTTCCTGTAGTTAAAAAACTATGACACGTGCAGTAAAGCCATCAAAATTAAATGCACTTCAAAATGATGGTGGATGAAGACAAAAGGACAATGGAATTGTATCCCCATTCTCC
>JAQIWU010000080.1:0-40724 GCA_034696445.1 Isotomiella minor
CTCTTGTGTCTCCCATCACGTCTTCTTTCACTCTAGAATCAGCTAACGAAGTCAACTTTAGAAGACTGAAGAAGAAGGGAAACATCTAACTAACCAAACGAAACGAACCACTCGAATGCAATTTGTTTCTAAATTGTGTAAGAAAAAACATCAAAGAGCCACACGGAACTTTAGGCCTCAAGAAGAATATGTATGTAGAATGAGAGAAAGGCAAAGAAGAAGAAGAAGAAAGAAAGAGAAACGTCAGCAAGATAAGGTCCAAGAAAAAAAAAGTTCCAACAACTTCACTTCACTTCCTGTTTCCACCAGGACAGCTACACATAGTGGTGTATAGTTTAGTTTATAGTAGTAGAGGGGGATCAAGAATTGCTTCTAATCAAGCATTCAAGCCTCCAAGCATAGCAAGTAGGCAATAAGCAAAAGAAGAAGAAGACTTTCTTTCTTCTTCTTCTTCTAACCAACCTCCAACTCTCTCTCCTCTCCTCTCCTAATCCCTTTCCTTACGCATAAATATTTTAGAAGGAGGAAAAGCGGGATTTTTCCGAAAGGCCTTTAACTTCCAAAGGATAGGATAGAGACTGTGTATGGATGTCCGCCAAAAGCGATATTTTAGCATTACGAATGCAACTAATAGAGCCAGAGCCAGAAGTGCCAGCCAGAGAACTTGTACAAATTTAGAGACCTTCCTTCCCCCCCCACACGCCACGCCACACGAGACAAACCCAGGGGCTACCTCTTGTGTGATGAACTTTTATGTCAAAGTGCATTTCCTCTCACATCACTCGAATAGATTTTATTCAACTCATTACAAATTCCAAATCATACAGAAAAGCCTGCGGAAAGTTGGAGACAAAAACAGAACAGACAAACAAACGCGTGCAGGACGGAGAAAGTAAAAAAAAAATCCTCTTCAAAAAAAAGTTGGCCGAGGGTGAAGAACTTTGTACTTTATGTGGAAGTATGTAGGTAGGAAGGACTAGTACGTCTACGAGATTCGGTGCGTTTAGTCAAGGGACTACTTACACTTACACTCACTTGCGCAATTTACTTTTTCCCACCGTTGTTTCTTCGCCTTCGCCTTCACATCAGGTCATGACGTGAATTGCATATCATTCGTTCAGACGCAGGAGGCAGGAGAGGCTCTTAACTGTGGGCTGTGCCCGTGAAGGAAAGAAGTGACGATAAGGAGACCTGAAGGCATGAGGATATAATGAGAGGCTTGAACTCTTCAGTCTCTTATAGAAGAGGAGAAAGATGTGGATGGATCGATAGCATGGTTTTGTTGCTGTTGCAGTTGCCAGCAGACTTTGACTACAGAATGTAGTCCCCAAAAACTTTCTCAAGTACAAACCGCCATTTGTAATTAAGGGAATGAGCAATATGGATCGTCACAGGTGACAGCAGCAGCAGAGGGGCTGATCAATGTACAATAATGGAGGAGCCACAGTCAGGGGTCTGCACCACAGAGGATCAATATTTAATTGAAAGATGCATAAGAAAAGTTAATGTGAATTCATAATTTCCCACCGTCCCAGGAACAGATACAAAGGCCCCCTTGTGAGGGAGAAAGTTGGGAGTAAAAATGCCTTCACGGAAAGAGAAAAGAATATGAATTAGTGATCGGTGCGGTCCGTCCTTCTTTTTAGGAACGGTGCTGTGTTTGTATGAATAACGTAGGTAAATGGTAAAACTCTCTTCGTGAAAGAAAACGTCAAAAATGAGATGAAGACAAAGTGTGATTGCTTTCATTTTCATCACAGTTGTGTTTGTGTTTGGTTTGGAGAAGGAAAGATTGAAGTTGGTGAGAGGCAATAGAGAGAGAGGGCTTAGAGAGTTTGTCCAATGACGACGGTTGTTGGCTAGTTTGATTAGTCTAGGAAACTTTGTATTTCTCTTTTCTCACCACACCACACACACAAACTATCCATCTGCCATCCAGTTTCTCTTTATTCTCCCATTATTACCACCTTTGCTTTCACCACCACCTTAGGACCATGCCACTACTGTTTGTTGTAACAGACAACCAACAAAATGTTCCTTGGTAGTTTAGGGAGAAGGAGAGAGAACGTGGAGAAAGTGATAATGAATGTTTCTCTTAATCTTCCTCATTACAAGTTGTTCCATCTCATCTCCTCATTCCTCCTCCATCCTAGCCTCGTCATCCGTCTCTTTTTCATGACGTGTTGTTAGATATATTCTATTCTATTCTACCTTCAACTTTCTCTCCTTGATTTCCTCCTCGTACCATACGTCCATTAACGTTTATTACACAAAAGACCCCACAGGTCTGTGGTTGGATGGGTTAAAAACCTTAAAGAAAATCCTCTGAGCATGAGCAGCAATAATGTTGTTACTTTTATGATGGTATTTCTATACACACTACTGTCCCCCCTACCACAACAAAACCAAAGCTTTTGAGACCTTTATTAAATCAGGGACGTGGAAGGGAAGGGAAAAAAGAAAACAAAAAGAAGAGGAATATTGTTGTTTCATCAAACTTTTTTATTAGTTTCATCGCAAAGTTTTTGATTGGGTTTTATTAGTTCCTGGACAGACGTCACGTCACATAATGATAAATATTAGGCAGGCCCCTTCATCTCTTAGTTTCCAATTCTACTTGCTTTCTCCCTCTCCAATACAAAAAGAAAAACGAAGGGAGGGAAATAATAATGAATCTTTCACATAGTTAGTGCAGTAGCAGCAGCAAACAAAGTAAATTTTTCGCGTTTGATTGTTGTATAACGGTAATATAATCCAACAAAGGGGAAAGGGGCAACAACTAATGGCAATTGATGTGCACACATCAATTGTTCTCTACCCCTCTGAAATGCATCCACTTTCACTTTCACTCCCGGACTAACCGCCGGTACATTTATTGGACTTCCTGTCCACTCTCACCCTGATACAATGATGAGACGTCAGGAAGGATGAGGCGTCCACTCTCTCTTTTGTGCAAGAGAGAAAGAAAAGAAAAGAAGAACAAATGAAGGAGGGGAAGGGAGAATCATTGCCGAAAGATTCTTCCCCTGAAGGTTCAAGTAATTGCTTTGGGAATTGAGTGAAACGAGTGGAAATTAAGAAATAAAAGAAACTCAATTCCTCCTCGAATTACACTTTCTTCATTTCTCCCAAGTTGCCCCAAGGACAGGACCTTCATACCTAAGTTATGGGCCTGGATTGGATGAAGAAACCTTTTTTTGGCACTTATAAAACCAAGTTTTGAATTGGCATAGATGCTTTGCAATACAAGTAATCCACCCACACACACTCTGTTTGTGAACAAGAGTTGCAAAACATGACTTCGTTACACGATCATCCTTCGATGAGTGTCAATGGCTAAAAAAGTGTTGCAATGGTTTTTGTAGAAAGCAATGACGGCTTCGTTAAGGAAGCAATAGAACTGTTATTTTTCTTCTCAGTTGCTTCCTTCCATTGAAAATTTGCATGATTTAAATTTTTTGCGAAATCTTCCGTTCTCTCTCTCTCGCGAAAAATCTGACAAGAGCTATCGTCTCGTTTCTTGCGAAATAAAACTGAAAGCGACCATGCTACTCTTTAGAATGCGGTGAATGAAGCAAATCTATAACGGAGTTTTTTTGTGTTGCAAGATCGGGACGAGACTATTGAACTATCATAGCATTGCGTCTCGTCTCGTCTCTTTTGCAAATTTGCGTTATTTCATTGGGGGAACAGGGCAGACAGACAGGTTTTTGTGGTATTTATTTATTTATATGTTACAGAGAGTCTAAGCCATTGCATGTGTAGGCAATCTATTTTGAAAATTAAGAGTTTATTATTATTATTGTGTTTGATACTGGATTGGCCACTTTTCAATATTTTTTTAAAGCTTTATTTGGTAGACTGGTTGGATCCTATAAAGCATCATTAATGGGTATTTGGCTCATGACTATGATAGCATATATATTATTCCTTCACACGTTTGGACAAAGGCACACGGAATATGCAAATGTAAATACATTTTTGATGTAGCCGATTTTTGAATGAATGAATGGAGGAATACCTCAGGGATTAAAAATTGATTGAAATTGGGCACAAATAATAGTATAAAGTCAAGATATAAAAGTAACTGTAAATTTAAGAAAATCTCCGTTTCTCTTTGCTTTGCTACGTTTTAAGGCAATTCATCACGCATGCAATTTTTTTATTACATGAAATGTAACATTATTTTCCCCATTACAACCGTTAGTATTATTCAAACCATTTGACGTCCACCGATTCCGTTCAATTAAATTCTTGTAAAGTATTTGCCTTTGAGAAAGATGACAAACAAACATTGTCTGTGGTGGTGTGCCTAAAAATACAATTACAATTTGACTAATTGGAACGTTATGTTGTGTTCATTAGTGGTTCGTTTTTTGGTTGTGGTGGTGACTGGATGGAGAACGCGCGTTCCTCCTGTCAATTAAAATGTTTTAATCAAAAAGCAAAGTCTATTTAGGTTTTCTGTGTGCATCAAAAAAGAGAAGAGAGTAAGAGAATGCGTGTCTGCAACTGAAGGGATAATGATCTATTTCTAAAAAGCCGTCGTCCAGATAGACATAGACATCTCTCTCTCTCTCTCTCTTGCCTCATCACTACTAATTTCAACAAACTACAGACCATGTACGGAAAGTGCAGGTCTACGAATTACACGGTTGAGTGTGCAGGAATCATGATCAGTTAGTTATGCAAAAAGCTCTAGATCTCTATAGTCGGGATCAGGAAACGGTCGTTGATCATACCACCAAAAATGAATACTTTTCCTGTGCATCAGGTTGGTTTTTGATGATGATGATGATGATGATGAAGGGGGTATGTTTTCCAAGCACTAATTAGTAGACGTATAAAGTCGGTGGTTGGTGAGTCCATTGGTTTGGACAATTATCTATTATGGGATGGGATGCCATAGGAAAAACTCTCTACTAATTAGTTCCGAACGAAAGATCTATTGATCAAGTCCATCTGACCATTCATAATGACTGGCAGGAGAACTAAACGAGGCTTCACTCACTCATCCTCTTTTTCCTTTGACACAAAGACTCATCAACATCAACACGGGTTTTATACTTTACCACCGAATCTAAATCTGTAGTAGGAACTCCTCCTCCCATTCGATTCTCTCCTTTTGTCAGACACTTGCAAAATAAAAAACATTTTTGGCACGGGTGTAATATAAATGGAAGGGAGAGAGAGATTAAAATTTTCCTCTCCGTTGCATTTGCTTTCTCTCTACACTGAAACAAAGTAAGTGCAAAGTCGGGAGAGAGAGAGAGAGGAAAGTCGAAAGTGATTTCATTAAGATTATGTTGAAATAAAATTATGGCAATTTATCCTTGTCATTTGCGATTACGTGTGACCTCTGCATTCACATTCGCATTCCAGGACACACAATTATTATGGTACGCCCTTAATTTGCCTCTAGAAATTGTGTCCCACATCACATCACACACGAGAGAGACTTTTTTTCAAATATGAATATGTAACTTTATAACGCGGACTTTCTTCAATGAAAGTCGACAGTCATGGTGTCGAGAGTATTAAAAAACTGTTGGTTGTGGTGTGGTTAATTTCAATAAACTCCTATGGTTTGTATATTTTATTTTATTCCTTGTTGAACACTCTCAAGAAGAAATGAAAGACCCGCACTGTTGCTGAACCACTGTTGGGTGGAAATGTCAAATGAAATTTGTAAGAAGCGGAAATTACGTACGTAGAAGAAGAAGAGAACGAAGGGGTAGGTATGTTATTATTAGTACTTCGTGTTCCAATGCAGTCTTAATACCCGAGTCAAAAAGTTTACTGGCTTTCAAATTTATTTTTGAATGTATTGCGTAATAATGTTTAATCATCATAATATTTGACTTACATATAATTCATGATTTACAAGTCCCATGCAATAATAAAACTGCAAAGTAAACTGCCACTTTCATACATCCCCCCCCCTCTTCGTGTCACGGCAACCTTCCATAAGTTTTCATTTGCTGACTCCTTCTTCTTGGCACTTTTTTACTTTGGACTTGCATGAAAAAGGGTTGTTCACACACAACCAGAAGCTAGATTTGATTTGATGGTATGTTATGTTATGCGACTCTATGTAAAAATTGAGGTTACGCTCCGAAAACTCATTAGTAAATCTGAGAGAGGCTTGCGTGTTTGTATTTGTAATTTGCGTTTGTTTATGGGCCTCTTTGGACGGGACCTTTCTTTCCTGTGTAATAAGGAAAGGAGAGAGGAAGCACGTTGAAAGACGTGAAAAAGTTAATAACTAAAAACTAAAACTGTGCTCTCTTGCTTTCTCTCTTTTTGGACGGACGGACGTGGCTGGAAAATGCCAACCTTCGCTGACTCTGCACACATTACACACAGACGACGACAAAACTGTTGAATGGAGAGGCAAAAGGTACTTTACCCTACCTGCCAGCCAGCCATGCCGTCCCTCACTCATTCAATCTTTTTCGGGACGGGACTCTCTCCGTTATAAAAACTTTCTTCTTTTCCTTCCAACATTTCAAAACGAGGGAGAGAAAGTTAGTAGTTTGTCATGTCTCTCCTTCATTCTCGCATTAAACTGGCGTCATTGAATGAAAGGGTGGAGAAGAGAAAGTCATGGTTTTAGATACCTTCTCAAATCCGAACAATATATAGGAGACTTTTGTAGGTTAAGTTTGTTAACAAAAGTCGACGATGACGCTTGTTGCTGGGAGGACTGAGACTGGTGCAATTCAATAGATAAGGCACGAAATGATCAAATTTATATACGACACAGAGACCAGTCATTGAGAAGGGAATTGAATGGGGAAAAGTTTCTTGTCAGCAATCTCAAGTAGGCAGAAAGAGAGTTTCAGTACTTAACCTCGATATTATGTGGCCATACTTCAAGCCTTATCCTGAAGGGAAAGCTTTTAACTTGTCATTAAAACGAGGGAGCTGCTGACCGTACTAATTTACTCCACATGTCAGTCCATACATTTATTTCCCTTTTTCGTCTTTTTTTAAAAACCATGATGAAAAAGACCTTTGGAGAGGAAGTTACTATAAAAATCTCAATTCATGCTAAATCTTTGCTAATTATCTCCACACACAAGGCTAATTTCGGTATCGTTTAAAAGAAATGCGGGTCGATTTGGTTTGTAAGTTCAATTTACGTTTTTTAGACTTGGATTATTGTCCCCTTCTGCCTCATTTCGTCAATAAAAGAAAGAAGGAAAGGATGAGGGTGGCGATATGTTAAATGGAGAAAAGATCTGTATCGTGTCGTGCCCCAATATTCAATAAGTCTGCTGGGTATTAACGTTTTTGTCGTGAACGTACAGAAAGAAACATGTCATCAATATTCCCTGTCATGTCAGACATTGAGGAAGCAATATGCGTTTCCATGTTATGTATTATTATTAGACGCTAGCGCTGTATAAAATCTGCTTTTTTAAAACATATTGGACATTTGAATGTGTGGGGTTCATCCCCAAACTTTTACTTTTCAACGAGCTTTTTTTTTATAACCCAACAACATTCACATTATCGTAAAATTATGACATGTTGTGGATTCCTTCTTCCTTTCTTTCATTTTTTCCAATTAATCGTGTCCCATCGTCGAATTTATACCCTTTCTTTCCATCCCCAAATCCACGAGGAGGATAGGATGTGTATTAGATACCATGTATTGCTTTCACCGCAATGCAATTATGGTTTCCTCTAGGTATATTTTTAGTGTGGAGCTTAGCTCTCTGTTCTTGTTGAGGATATATAAAATCCTAGTCTACGACGTCTGAAAGGTGAAAGTATATAACCCATAATCACCATCACGCATGCTATTTGGTTTTATTTTATGCATGACAAGGGTTCCGGCTCAAAAGACGTTTGTGTGATTTAATGGAAAATCCATTTAAACTGATATCGTTTTACGGAGCGAGGAGACTAGAGAGAGAGAGAGACCATTGCAGTAAAAATATATGTATCAGACATGTTTTTGCGTTTATAAATCCATCCGCATTGTCACATTACATAAAAGCCCGTCTTTCCACGAAGGAAAAGAAAGATGTAATGTTCTGCTGCTGCTGCTGCTGAGTAATGCAATAATGGTAAATGGAAATGGAGGAAAGGAAGGGCGTCAGGTGGAGACTGATCGTGAATGTCGATGGAAATATATGAAATAAATGTGCCCTTCTCCTTGATTAATGTGTATCGTTTTAACTCGATCGCACTTGCACTGAATATTAAATATGTTTTCCCTATGCATGTATGTATCCTTCCTTCCTTCCTCGCCGACTAAAAACTTTTATCATGATTGTGTTACACACAAAATGGAAATTGCACCTTGCATAAATGTATTGATGCCTTGACTCATGATGTTCTTCTTTGCCTTTTTGCAGGTTAAAGGAATAAATAAATTGTGTCCCTGAGGCGGAGAAGTTGACACCAGTTTTGACTAGGAAGAAGAAGAAGAAGAAGAAGATTCCACTAAGGTGAGTTATGTCAGACCTGCTTTTCCATGGGTTCCATGCATGCCTTTTTTAATGCAAAAGATTATTTGAGAGAATGTAATTTATTTCTCAGCGTGAAAAGTATCCAAGTTGAAAGTTTTTGGGTGTAGTAAAGTATCCAACACACGGATAACGAGTTTGTTCTAAATCATTGCCATTATTATTGCCGGATGCATAATGTGCATATAAAAGATTTCCAATCCTTTTGGTGTACATGTGTTTGAGATTGAGAAAATGTTCTTGTTGCACGTTTTACTCCCACTCCGCCTTAAAATGAAATGCCAGGTCAACCTTCAATTTCCCATAGGCTTGGCTTTGTAGAGAGATGTGCACGTGGATCATAAAAGTTTTTACAGGACAATTTATTAACGAAGATAATGTTCCGCGCATGCATAAAATGGTTTTTCTTTTTCCCTTCCTCTCCATTTACTTGATGCTTTAGTGATGATATTCAAACTTGATTTAAGCTCTTTCAATTGTTGCATTATCATATAATCATCGTAAGGAAATACATTACCTTTATGGAGAAGAGAGAATCCAATCAGGATGAGACTATGAGGATCAAAGTTGTTGTAACCGTTAATTAAGTTGAAAGTATAGACACAGGGCTTATGTAAAGGGAAACAATTTGTTCTTCTTAGACGTCTTCTTTTAAGGTTGACAACTTTTCTCTCCCCTGCTATTATTCTTTCATTTTCTAAGATGAGAAACAGACCCGCTCTCTCAAAGAGCATGTCTTCAGTCCTTCTGTCCCTTGATTAACACTGCTAATTTGAGGAAGGATGCCACTCTTTCATTTCTTCTGCTTCTTTGATGGGCTCCGATGACACAAAGATAATGGATTTGTTGTGGTTTGTTGTGGCTTCCTTTGTGACAACTTCTGAAGTGTAGGTAGGTACGTCTTCTCTTTGTTCTGACGCATCATAGGCTTAGATACTTACTTGTCATGTCACTTGATTATATAACAATGACGCAGGCAGGTACCGAGAAATGAAGACGAAGGTACTAAAATACCATTTCGTGCTGGGTTTTATAATACATACCTCCATTTCTGCAGGTGGTGGAGTAAAGTCTTTTTGGAAAAGTTGTTGGGTTGATTCAATTACGATTAGATTTAGATTGTCGTCGTCGTCGTCAAGGCGAAATCACTTTTGATTTAGGACGCCATTGGATACCGAAACAATGTAGGTAATAATAGGAAACATGACGTTGATATCGTTAGACAATTCTTTCTTGATTCAATACCCCCCTCCCGACCTACTTTTTTTAAAAGTTTAAGTGCAAATCGAAGTTAAGGTTATAGAAAGTAGAAAGTAAAAGAGACTATATACGTCATCTTCCTTCCACGAAGATGACTTTTGTGTATTACTTAACCACCAAACTTTTCTTTTAAATTCAGTTACATAACGAGGGAAGAGAATGGAGGTTACAGAGGATGAGTTGGGAATTGTGTGGTGAAAGTTCAAAGACAAAGTTTGCTATACAACAATGTGTGTGTAGATAGATAGTTTTAAGTAGGTAGAGGAGACCTAACTTTCCTTTCACGTCTTTCTAAGCGTGCAATTTGGGGACAGGAGGAGGATTTAAATGCAAACCCTTAAAGCGCATCGATGATTTAGAACAGTACATAACACAAGATACCTAGAATTGCTATTGTCAAGGGACTCATGTAGTTATTGAAAATGGCAGGGTTGAGAATCCATGAGGGAATATTCGTGGAATTCTTCAAACTACAAGTGACTTTTAGAACACTGTTTACAAAAGATTTGGACCTAATTAATACGAACAATGGAATTAAGTCTGTCCCCTTCAATCTCCTTATGCCTTGCCCCCTCCCCCACGTTTTGTTTTACGGTCATTCAGAGTGTGTGTGTGTGTTTGGTGTTCAAGTCAAAACAGACGTAACAAATTCACTCGATAATTAAAGAACATATATAGAGCGATTGTATAGAATTAATCGGGGAACATGCTAAGCTAATCGAAAGGGACAAAATGATGGAGAAATTCCACTTCTCTCTTCTTTTCCTCTGCTCTCTGGAACTTTGGATTAGTTCGTGTTCAATTATAAATGCTAATTTGGCTTCAGAAGAGTTGCTCTTGGTTTAGGATGAGCTGCTCTGAATTCGTTCGTTCGTTCGTGTGGTTTTCTTTCAGTTGGGAGATGGGATTTTGTGGTTAAGTGTTGGATACAAAGTTAACGTTGCCCCCATCCTTCCTTCCTTCCTTCCTTCCTTCTTCCATCATTATCTCTTCAATCTCCCTCGTCGATATGGAATGGAGTCAGTGAACTGAGGGATCCATCTATCCTCCAGGATTTTTAGTCAGGAGGAGAGGCATTAGAGGGATGGAATCTACGCTCAATAATTCAATCAAAATATAAATAGTCCTTTAAAAGGAAAGAAGAATGCGAGGAGGGAAGGAAATAAATATGTATCTAAATGAGATAGAAGAGAAAGTAGTGCCTCAATGGCAAAAGAGAAAGATCAAAATGTCTCACATTTCAACCCAGACCCTATGGCCTCTCGCCTTACTCCCCTCTTGCTTTGCTTTTGTGTTCATAATAAATTAAATATCCATTAATCCTTCAATCGTCGTGGCGTAGCTTTCGTGGGCTGGTTGTAAGTTGAGAGAGAAAAGGGAAAGTTAATCAGGCTCTCGTCAAGTTGAAAAAGATGAGGGAAGTCAAGTCAGGTAGAAATTAATTAACTTTTATGGTGAGAGAAAGAAAAAGATATATAAAGTTCCTCTGATTAACCTTTTGCTCTGTCCTTTCATCAGGGATAAAGTCAAAAGTATGACTCTTTATTATTTTTTATTATTCACGAGGAAATCCTCATCCTTGCCACTAATTATACCTCTGAAATAAATGAAGTCCTTGTCTCAATTGAGGTTTTAGTAAATACCACAGTAGTTAGTCATCATTATTATCATGGAGAAAGTAGTGGAGAGAGTTTTATAAATTGAGTTGTGCTCCACGGTGCATGTCGAGAGAGTTTGTAGAAAACTGGGGAGTTAGTAGTAGTACTTTTTAATTCATCTTCTTTACATTTGCATAATATCTCACTTGTCATCTGTCTGCAGAAAGAGAGAGAGGGTGAAGGATTTGTAACGTAGCAGACCGAGAGGGAAAAATGAGCGTTTACTCTCCTCTGCCCTGGAAATAATGCTTTTAATATTTCAGATTAGCACATTAAAGGTATTAAATGCCATGCCATGCCGTGAAATGGGAGAAAGCAGTTGTGAGTTTGAGTGTGTGTAAAGCCTCCAGTATTTCCAACTCACATTCTTCTTCTCTCAACCATCAGCCCCAAATTGCTCCCCATCACATTAGAACAAGGTGCATTTAATGTTTTTGTTAGTCATTAGCAGCGGAAGCCGAAGAAGCAATTATTCATTGGGATTTAAATTGAAAGACTTACAAGCCTCTATTTTCATATATATGCATTCTATCACATGCTTTCTCCCTTTACTTTCTATTCAATTCAACCCCACCACACCATTTTAGAATGGGCACCCCGAGACCCAAAAACGGATTTAGTTTCTATAACTTAACTCCTCTCTCTCTCTCTCTTGTTGCTGCGAGAGAGTAGTCGAACATTGCATTGTGAAATGAAATGACTGATTGTGTGTGAGGGAGAGAGAAAGAACAAATAATAATGGCAGTGACAGTCACTTCATTTGCATGGCTTCTCTATAGACCCAATCTTATCTGATAAATGAGTCTTGTTTCATTGTAATCACTCCTCTAGTAGCCTTCATTAAGTCGGTTGAGGTTGAATTTGAAGGAAAGGGGAAAGTTTAAGTCGATATGTAGTATAATTTTCTACTTGACAGGAAAGTATAGAATTGAGCGGCTACTTTTGGACTTTCCCCTATAAAACCAGCTAACTTTATTCAAATGAATTTTATGATATATCCATAGAAGGTTGAGCGACTTATCTCTCTCGGGTTCCTTTGTTCTTTAAAATAATGATGAGGGACACACTAATAATAGACATACCTAATGAAATGAAACTCTGTTACAAAACTAAAAACTCATCCAAAAAAAGGACACTTTTCTCATTCTTAGCCTAAGGTTAAATTAAATTGGAACTGGCTTTCTTTTAATCAAAATAATTCTCAGAGAAAGTCGACTTTTTTGAAAGACAATTATTTTCCAGTTTAATTTGTAAAGAGCAACAGAGTTCTTTATGAGCTTTTTCACACAAGACGGAATATTTTGAATTTATGATGTTCTCAATTCTTTCTTAAAAGATAAGGATTATTATAGTTGTTATTATTGAGTCCCCCCCGCCTCCTTGCTTACTTTGTGAAAGAGAGGAAGTGAGACCCCAATAAGTATGAACATTACACGATCGGTATAGTGCTTTCTGTCAAATTTATCATGCGATCACACAGTCGGAACAATCGTTATATATTGTAACTCAGATTGTAGAGAGAGATCGACCCGATAGAAATCTCCGATCGACGGAAGTTGTATAAGGTTCTGACAGACATGCGAGACTCCCTGCCAGTTGAGTTATTAGGTTAAGTGCATTTATTCTAGAGACGTTAACTTAACTTTGAAAGAAGGGAGAGAAAGCAAAGCAAACACTAAATACCCACACACAAAAGTAAAGTGAAATGTAGCAAGTGGTGCGAAGAGGGAAGTTGATGAATGGAAACCGTAAAAGTTCTTCCCAACACAATGCATTTATTATGCAAGAAGATGTATTATTCCTCTGTCTCAATTCTGTTGATTTTCTCTCTCTCTCTCTCCCCTTCAAAAACTTTTTTTTTTCACCTCTTTCTCTTACACACAATCCAATCCTTCCTTATTTAGTACCATGGGAATTTACCATTTTAGGAATTCCAATCTACAGTCTCTTGACTTGACTTTGAACTTTTCTTCGGGACTTGAGTGAGTGATGGAAACAATGCTTGGGTCCCACAACGAGAGGTGGATTTATTATTCTTTCCCTTTCAATAAAGTTCGTATAGGACTTTCACCAATTACAGCAGTATAAAGACAGTTATTACATCAGTACAGTTTCTTTCACCACACGACATCGGTGTAAATGGCTATCTGAGAGCATCCCATATCGATTGATTTTATCTGAAAAATGCATTTCCCATATAAAGTATAAAGATTATTTTTTGAATTGAATTGAATTTAAAGGCTGTGTGTGTGTGTGTGTCTGTCTTCTGTCCTCTCATCTTTTGTTGGCGAATCTACACGTGGAAAAGGAAGCAGAGAGAAGGGAATTTATTTGGAATTGTATTTTTTCTTTTTACCAGGGGAAGCTTTTTTCCTTTCCTGTTATTGTATCTAAATGTCTGTCGGAATCTCTAAACGCACAAAAGAAATTTGGTTAGAATGGAATCTTTCAGTTGGGTGGTAATGTGTGAAAGTGAAAGTTGAATGGGATGTGGAGAATTGTGTGTGAAGACCTGAGTGAGAATCAATGTATAATATAGATGGGATGGATCTCCTTCTTTCTTTCTTTCTTTTCAGTTGTCATATATTATAGGTTTTTTTCAATGGTATTTTAATACCACAAAGCAACACAATGAAATCGATTCTTTTTTGTTGTTGTTGGAGGGAGCAAGGAAGCGAAAAAGTGGTTTTTGACTTACCTTCTTCCCAGTCTTGTTTTTTATTTACACCTTTTTGCTATCAATTTCATCATTATCGGTTCGACTTTCTTTCTTTCGTTCTCCCCCCGTCAGAAACACACATTTTCATGGATGACAGTTTGATTGTTTCTGGCATTTTTTGTGTGTGTGCAGTAAGTAGTGCCATCTTGGAATAGAACCCGTCTTTAGGTGGCAGGAGGGAGAGGAGAGGAGAGAAGTTTTTTTAATTTAATGCTTTCTTCAGCAGAAGATAAGTATGTTATCCCACCCACATTTTCGGGGCAAGGAAAGTAAATTTTTCGGGGCTTTTTTGGATCTCCACCCCAAGATAAAGTGAAGGTATGCGAATGATGCGATTCCAAAGCAATAATGTAATACCAAAACCTGAAAAAGAAGTTTAAGCAAGTATGGATGTGTACAAGTGCTATTTTGACTAGGATACTTACACCATGGGTGGTTGTGTGTGGAGAGAGAGAGAGAGAAAGTTTCCGACGTTGTTTAGCAGTCCTCGCAGGTAAAACTCTCGTTCACGAGATTGGGTTACTGAGACGGATGTCTGGAATCTAGAATTTATTTTCCTTGGGCCAAGCCAACACACACACAGCATCATCAACATACTTCACTTTACTTTATAGGAGGGGATGAGAGAGCATTGAAAATTTTGAGAGCTGGAAAGGATGGGACGAAATTGACGTCAAGTCACATCACATACACAATGTGCCTGGAATGTGATGTGATGAGTTGAGAGAGGAGAAAGCAGCAGCATTCCCTTCGGTGGGGAGGAGGTAAGGAGGAATCAGGAGGAAGGAGTCTAATGTAATATAATATAGTAATATTAGCCCTCGTCGTCGTCTTCTTCTCCGTCACTTGACAGTTTCGCATTTATAACAAATGCACAATGTGAGGCTCCATCCATGGTATTGCCCCCGATGTCATGTCATCCCGCATCCCATCCCAGTCTATATGACTGATCGCTGTTGCTGGAGAGACAAAAGCAGTTGAATAATTTCATGAATTTTCCTTAATTTTTCATCCCTTCACTATTGACTTGTTCTCTCCTCTAGGGCCTCGGAGGATAATATGAGACCTCTTCTGCTCATCATAACTTAACTTTCTCCACGTATAACGTGTCTATTTTTCTTTCATTTTTGGCATAATATCCCCCTCCTCCTCCTGGTATCCTTGTGGAGGATGATAATACGATTGGCATTTTTTTGACTGCGTCATTGGATTGACAACGTTATTGTGTGTATAAAAAATCTGCTTGGTTATGCAAAGAAAAAAAATGTCGACTCTCTCTCTCTCGACTTGCCACAATTTAATTTTTTTGGAGAAGAAGGAAATCGAAAGTACCTAAGGAGATAGATACCTTGGCGACGTTTTGTGCCGTCATGTCATATTCGCTGAAACTTGAGTAAATCTGTCCATAAATATCCCGAGCACATAGAATAAAAGTCATAAATCAGAATGGAGAAGTGATACAATCTTTTACGGCAGAGAGAGGGAGGGAGTGGGCCTACATAAAATTTGCAGGCGACACGACGATACGATACGATGATGATGATAAGATTCGATTGTGTGTGCAGGAGGGTAGAGATTTCGAATTGGAATATGCTGATTCCCTTTTATGCAATGCAATATTGTGGAGCAGAAGAAAACGTGTTATCCCAACGGAAGGGAGGCAAGCCAATATCTAGATCACTCACAAGAAGAGAATGAGGTACAAAAAGAGAGGAAATCGAATTGAGAATAGAGAGAGCCAATACGTATAGATATATATATGCCAATATAGTGTGGACAAGAGCCTTGGCTTGGCAGGGAGAAAGCTGAGGAAATGTAAATTTTATGAAAGTATTGTAATTTAACGATCCAATTCAATCCCTGTAAATGGTGAACAAGCCATTTGAGGGGACGAAAGCGACCGTTGTCGGATTTTCAACTGTCTCATTTCTGATTTCCTCTGCAGCAAGTGTGAGGATATGTATGTAAGCCAAGTACTTATTATTATTATGTTGATGCAGAAAGATAGAGAGGGAGAGAGAAAGTCCTGCCTGCCGTTATTACGAAAAGGACGAAGGGGAAAGTATCTAGAGTCCTCTGTAAAATAGTCGCACACCAATTTATATTGACTGTGTGTGTTTCGGTTCCAAAGAGTGGAAGTGGAACATTCATTTCATTTCATTCAGTAGTATTATTACATTTTATTGTCTTTGGTTTTTGGTCATAATGATCAAGCTCATCACTTCATTTCATCGCCCTCGTTGTCGTGTCGTAAAGTCAAGTCCTGCTCCTTCCTGGAATGGTTCTCTTCTGTTCGTTCAATTACGATTTTGGAGCCTTGAGAACGTAATTCCTTTTCCGTCCTAAAGGAAAGAAAGACCTTCTTTCTAAATCCCTTTGATATTACACCTTTCAAAAGCGCCTGTTTTCCTTTGATTTAGATTTTAGGGAGTTAAGAATTTTACATAAGGAAATTGAGTGCTGCTAAGGTAATAATGAGAAGGAGGGATGATCTGATGATATTACATTACAGCAATAAAGTTGTTCCTCATTTCATCTCTCACCGTTTTACATTTCATCCTGTTTGCAGAAAATCCATGGGTTGTGTGTGTGTGTGTGTATGAACGTAGGTAGATGTAGATGAAAGAGGGCCACAGTCAATAATTTAGGGTGAAGATCAACTCTTCTTTGAAATTTGATTTCTATCGGATGTTTACACTTCCACTTCCACTCTTTCATCCGCAGTATAGTAGCCTTGCTTTTTGGTGGATTTCCATTTACACAAGCCCTTCTCTCTAAACCAACTTACAAGCCTCTAAACTAAACTAAATTATCTGACTTGGGTCAACAACATCATCCTATCTATCCTCTGCTTTCTCTCCTTTTTGATGTAAAATATTTCCATGTTGTGTGTGCATTTAATTTTCAATCATTTAATTTCAAGGGAGGGAAGGAACAATTTTCTCTCTAGTCACCAAAAAGAAGGACGACGGAGGGAATGTGGAATCGTTTTAATCGCGATTTTACGACTTTCTCCAAAAGCCAATTACCCCTTGTCTAATTTAAGCTGAGAGGAGAGAAGCAGGGATGGATGTAATGTAATGTGAATATGGGACATGAATGTGAATGCGAATTCCACTTTATGCCTGTGTTCACTCACTCACTTTCACTTTCTTCATTATCCTTTACCCCCCAACCACACGTCCGTACATATAGCCTCATCTCCTCATCTCTGCAGTTTACAGCCGAATTACCTCCATCACATTCCCCTTCTTCTTCTTCTTCTTTCTCCCTTCACATAAGTTAAGTTAATCTTACATAACTTGTCCAATTTGACTTGCACTCATTTCACCATTCATTCCTTCACTACTACGTGTACGTGTGTGCGTTACTTTACTGGTGTCCCTGAAGAAGAAGAAGAAGAAGAAGAGCATGTCAAATGAGCGTTGTAAAAAATGTCCTTACCTCCCATTCTTCCGTGTGTGTAAGAGGAGGGTAGGTAGAGACAAATTAAAGTGAGGTCGCTTTAATGTTTTTCGACGTGCAACTAACAAATGGTTATTACATTACAAGCAAAGCAACCTCAGCAAAGAGAGAGACGGAGAGGAATTTAGAGGAGCATAGTTATGGCATATATCTAGGACTTTACTTTGTGACTTTTGCACGTAGGTAGTATTTAGACTTTTGGGAGGGGAGGAAGACAGTGTAAAATCTTTATGGGACTTCCGAATTATCCTTACCTCAAAGTAAAAGCGACGTTCATTTGAATTTAATGTTTATCCGATACATCTGAGCCAAACACATAAATTGACACACACACACAATAGGATACTCACCTGATATGGGGATTTCTGACTAGGATAATAATCGTGAAATGAAAGTTGGGAGGGTGAAACAGAGAGAAAGCAAACGTTAAATGTTATTTGCCGGCGTTGGGTTGTTTTGTTTTGTCCTTTAAGTGTAGTAGTAGTAGACTTATGAAATGGGGTCGTGACAGTTAGACGTCGTAAAATATTAGAGCTCAATTGTGAAATAGTAATTAAGCCAAAACATAACTTTACTTTCTATTTTATTATTTCCCATTCATTCCATATACGAGTACATGTCCTTTGGCGTAGACTTGGAACTTGGAACTGTGTGGATAGTCATTTGAGTCACACATAAATACCACTAACGCAATTTATAACACTCGATACCTATATCTATCCTCCTAAAGCTACAAAGCAAAGAGGAGGAAGGGAAAGGAGAGAGAGGTGAAATTTTTAATGGTTCGCTTCTCTCAGTCAGAAATGAAAGGTAAAAGGTGTATGTATGTATGTGTGTGTGTGTAAAATGAAAGCAGAGTCATTTCATACCCTCCTTTCCCTTGTTTCCTCTTTTTGAAAACACTTTCACTTTCACTACTGCAATAACTTTGTAGCCCCATTACACATAAGAGTCCATGTAGCTTGAGATACTTAAATTTCACTCACTCCTCCTGAAGGAAGGGAAAACCTTGCCTTAATTAAGTGAGACTGGGATGGTTCTCTCTAGGACAGCAGCCTCTAAAGCCCAAGACCCTCTGATAATAGTTTATATGTGTGATTACGCTGACTATTATGAGATAGAGCATTTGACCTAAATTGTAGAATTATGATTTCGTTGGAAAAAGTCCAGAATGGGAATGATATTTGGCTAGCGTTGGCCCCCGAACTTAACTTTACTTAACAACTTAGCAAACTTAACTTGCACTACTGCAGGTTGACTAACTTAACTCTCTCTCCTCTCCAAGTTAACTTAAAGTATGGTTGTTTATCGGGGAAAGTAGACCGTCGTTGAAGGAAGGAACATTTGCCGAATGCAAATATTTTTCAGACAAGACTACAAGTTATTTTGGCATTCTTTCTCTACTTTACTTCTTCCAAGAAGAATATTCCTAGAAGAGGAAAGTTTACATAGCTTAAAAAGTGAAGGGAAGGGAAGGAAAGGGAAGGAGAGATAAGGGGCTCTGAGACTGAGTGAGTGGAAAGATCATGTGGAACGCATTAGTGGCGTAAAAGATGTAGAGAGAATAAAACTTTCTCCCTCCCTCTAAACTACTATAAGTAGACAAGAGATACCGCACCGAAGCATGTCGACTATATCTGCCACTTCTTTGGGATTTAACTTAATTTGAGGAAATTGGTTGGTTGGCCAAAGTGATCCAAAGATAGAGCCCTTCACTTATACTTCATTACTTTCAAGTTTTGAGAGAACAGCAAATTGATCGTTGCAAATTTGGATGCCCGGCAATAAATGTCTCTCGGAGGAACTGGCTTTTCCCCTCCTATTTATGTATATGGTGGTGGGTTTCCCGCATTAGTTCATTAGTTTGACTGCCAGAATTTAGAAACATGGGGGGTTAGGGCCTATACAACCGATGCAATCTAATGTACTTAAGTATATACACATATATACGATCCATTCCTTCTCTTGCTTTTTCCACCAGGAGATATAGATCCAATCGCAATCACTCAAGAGAAACTACACGGGTAATGGTTAGCTATTTTATCGTTTCTTCTGATTTCTCCTGAAAAGCCGAAATTCCCATGGTCTCCTTCGGTTAAAGTTTTGAAGAGTTCATGAATGTCTTTTTTTTCAGGAGAAAGCATGCAAATATACATACATACATAAATGCTTGTTTTGTAAGTTGTATTTCGTTCGATAGAGTGTTTTGTGTGCACATTCTTGTCATAATTGAGGGATTTTCAGCAAGCAAGGAGCTAATCGACTCTCACACACAGTGTCTTCACCAGCCCAAACCTAAAACCTAATCATTATCATTACCAAGATTATTATGAGGGTCTATTAATATTATGGAAGATGACAGCGGCATTTTCTCCTACATATCCGCTCTCTCTCTCTCTCAGATACTTTCAGAGTGCTTTCCCCTCTGCTACACACTTTCCCTGGGCTCTTGGATGATAGGGAATGATGGTGTTGGGCATGATGATGATGGTGATAGCAGTGTCTGTTAAGTAGACTGTAGTTGTGCCACATTCTCCTAAAAGTTTGTTGGTTTTTGTGTAGTTACTCTTACAAGATTGTTAAAAAAGAGGAAGTTAATGTCCCATTTTTTTGTAGAAGACTTAGTAAAAATTCCTTCCTTCCTTGCCTTTCCTCTATGGCCTGCTTTCTCTTTCTTTCTTTCTCTCTTTTTTGTGTATGTCGTATGTATGTGTGTGTGTCTGCTTTCTTTTCCTCTTCTCCCATCGTCCATCCATTTGCTTTCTCCTCTCTCTGCAGCTAGTATTTAATGGTGATAGGACAGTCTGCTCCAACATTAAGAAGAGACACGAGAGAGAGGTTGTACACAGAGTCGTTTGAAAGGATGAACTGCTGTGCATGGGTTGTTATTACGAAAAGAAGATAGCTCATATGGGCCAAGTGCGGAGACTTTCTATACTTTCTCCTCCACGCTTAATGCACTCTAGTGTATAATGGACTTCTTCCCAAAACTTTTTTGCATTAAAATGCTCCTTCCAAAATGCAATTTTCATGTTTCTCCTCTCTTTTCAGGATTAATCCAATCTAAAAAAGAAAAAGAAGAACCAAAAGCAAAGCATAGAGTGAGGAAGGAAGGAAGGAAGGAAGGAAGAGGGGAAAAAGAAGAAAACCTGAGAGAGAGATTAAACACACAGAAAAGCAAAGCAAAGCAACATTGCTTCAAAGGAAAGGGTGTCTGAATGAAGAAAACATTCAAAGTTTTTGGACTGAATTAGAAGAAGAAGACGTTGGAAAAGTAAAATATAAAATGACGGAACACATTAAGGAAGTAAAAAAGAAATACGCCTGAATAAAAGCAGAGGAGGATATAGACAAAGGAGAGAGAGAGGTTCTCAACCTTTTTTCGCCGCAGTTTTCTCTCTGCATCTTCATCTGCACCCAAACCAACAACGGTGTGTCGTGGATGCAGATTTGAATTGAATATCCTTGATACTACAGCAGACCTTCCGTCTTTCCGTCTGGAGCAGGATTCAACGTATTCAAAACGTATGTTTTTTTAACAAATGAATGTAGTTTTTATAGAGTATTCTAATGTAATGTAGGTTAAGACACGTCTCTTCTCAATTCCAAAGTCTTTCAGAACGGTTTCTGCTAATAAGATGTTTCAAAGTGCGAGACAAAGTTGAGAGAAACAACAAACTCCACTTTATATTATATTCCTCAAACTTTGAGAGAGTAGAGGCTTTTGAGTAGAGAGTATTTGTGTCTTCGACTCATTTCTAATTGCATCCATTAAGGGGAAAAGTGTATAACTTGAAGTAAAAGTTGGATGAGTAAAAGTAAGTAAAGACCTCTTCATCTGAAGGAATAAGTTTCAAGGATTCCATCCGGGAGATACATACTTGGCTTAGCGTAGGGAAAGTATCTAAAAAGTAAATGACACAATTTGTGCTTTTGTGTGACGCTGTCAGAGCCAGATGAAACTAAGCCTGAAAAAAACAGGTCTTCATCTCTCACCAAAAGCACAGATTATCATCAGTGGGTTAGGGAGAAAATGAGTTTATTTTATGACGGAAATAAAAAGCATGACATGCATGCATGGTGGTGGAAAAAGAATATAAAGATGAACTGGACAAGGGAATATGGGCACCATGAAAAAGTGAAAGTGTGAATGAAATGAATGCTGATTTGGATCATGCCTATACAAAATCAGAATTCACTATACGTCCAAGCAAGCGGTCATTACAATGTTGGGAGTATGGTTTTATGTGTGTGTGGTTAGGATCATGATACACCATACTTTTTCTTGTTTATGTCTAAACTTTATGGGGTCCGAAGTCAATAAAAATCCCATTCTGGCTTCATTATCGACTGTGTGTGTGGGGTGAAGTTGAGGGGCATAGAGATTCGACAACCGACATTATCATTACATGAAATGTTTTTATGGACCCCTACGTCTGCACGCATAAATTTGTTTGAGGAGGAAAAAGTATAGGTATATAAGACGCTGCTGAAATTGAGGAGCTTATCACCCTTTGCCCTGTCGATCAGAGGGTCCTTTCCCGAAACCGAAGCCAAGATCATTTTGGCTTGGCGGTCGCCATAATTCATTCACTACTTGGAATCAGCATGTCCATGTCCATGTCCAAAAGTTGCTTCTTCTTCTTCTTCTTGAATGTTGTTTGAGCAAAAGGAGACATGACATGACGTTGAGAGAGAGAGAGAGTCGAGTGGTAGCCAAAGATAAGATGATGATATGGTAAGGGAGAGGGAGAATTGGGTCAGCTGAGGCTGTGACTGTGGTTCTCCTTACGTAAAAGTCTTACGTAAGGGAGTTGGACTATCTCTTCGACATACTTTCGACAAATAATGTTTAGGAATGAATGAGGTAAGCAAAAGGGATGCTATAGCATAGAAGAAGAAGGAGAGCGATGCTGACGTCATGAGAGAAAACTATGACATAGGAAGGAGGAAGGAATAAGGGAGAAAGCAAAAGCAAACTTTCACTGTCATAAATTCCCCAAATGCCTCTCCCTCTCCCTTTCTTTTTCACCAAAACGCGCCTCTCTCTCTCTCCTATCCTAACTCCCTTTTATGTCTTCTTTACATTAACTTTAGGACGAAGGGTTTTTTTAGCACTCTGGGGATCGTGTCACCATTGTTATTCATTTCATCTCTTTTTTTTGTCGACCCTTTAGACGACGACCATGCTTTATACTTGCACTTAATTCTTTAGTCAAGAGAGAGAGAGGAAAAGAGTTCTTCCTCTCCTCCGTGGTTTCCTACTTTACCCAGGATTTTTTAGATTTAGGAAGTTTTTTTGAGGTCACACGCATAGATAATGGGAAAAGTTTGAGGGGGACCCATCGAATTTTGATTGGTAGGATTTGGCAGGAGGACAGATTTTTTTGTGAATGTCAAGTCGGTGTATTATAGCTAACTACTGGAAAAGGACTCTCTCTCTCTCTTCGTGGTCATATCGAAAATTGTCAATTCTTCATATTGATTGTAAAACAAACCCTAGGCTTGCCTTGTGTGTACACAGTTTTATGGAAACCACACACACGCTTTGGTGGAAAACATACGTTTTACGTTAGGTTGGCTGTTATTTGGTTAAGGTTTCAATTCAATTCGCATAGAGAATGAGGAGGAGAGGAGGAGGAGGAGGAGCCCTTTCCACATGTCGGCAAATATTGTATCTCATCATTCCCATTTTCACAGGGATTTGGATGAAAATTGTGTACAATGTTGAACATAAATTCGGGTTATTCATGTGCATGTTTTACCTCTGTTCCATGTTTTTGGGGAAAGGGAAAGCTTGTCGTCGTTTTGGAAATAAACAAAGCAAATAGTCTTCATGTTTTATTATTTTCCACTCCTTCCTTCGCCTATCTCTCTCTCTCTCTGGTACTTTCTTTGCATTGGTTATGGAACGTTACGTACGTGCATAGAGGAAATAATAAACGAGAGGGGCTCATCCCATCCCTCGACTCATCCCAACATTTGAATTTTGACAAAAAGGCGGAGAAAGTTTGTGATTGTTCCACAATTCATACTGGAAACACATGCCATGTCATTCTATGGTTTTCTAAACCTCTTTCCAGTCCCAACTTCCTCTTGGTCACAACGACGACATAATTGATGGAATGAGGCACGTTCGTAGTTACCAAGAGAACATGATCATTTCACAAATGCCTCGGTCTTTAATGCGACAGACTGTTTTCCTTTTCTAGATTTTGAATTATGGTTAGAAGAACCGTAGATATTTGTTTCATTAACAACCAAGGTCACACAAGAATCTCATGTCAAATTGATTAAGACGTGGAAAAATAAGGTGGGAAGAAAGCAAGTGTTCCACCCACAATAACTGTACCTATTTTAATGACAGCCCTTTTCCACCTACACAATTTGATTGACTTAACTTGACACATACTTACAAAGGATCTTGTTGTTGTACTGATGTAAAGTGAAAGTGTACACTTCACTTGAGCTCACATACATACGGAAGACACGGGACTTTAATAAAATAAAATGAAGAGAAGAAGAAGACGCACAACATTTATGCAATTTGTTTTTATCTTTGCAGCAATTTTCTTCCATCCATGTTTATTTTAACTGGGTCCTCACCCATGCATATAAGCATAAAAGTAGCATGCATGCATCCACAAAAGAAAAGACTGACTGACGTGCATGAATCGAGATAAGACAAGTTGTAAAGGAATTCTCTCTTCTATTATTATTATTATTATTATTTTCCTCCTCCTCCTTCTCCCTCCTTTGTGTTTAGATTGAGTTTGAGTGTGCAAAAAAAAAAGTGGGAGAAATTTTATTAGCTCTCTTTTCATCCATCTGTCTGTCTATGTGCACTACCTTTCTTTCTTGTTTCTTTCTCTCAATCCAAGAAAGAGCCACACGCCAGAGCTATCAAAGACACAAGGAGTTACCCGTATTAAAAGTTTTGACATCTTTTTGACAGTGGTGAAAGCAGGGGTTTTCATTTGCACAAACACACACACATACACACATGGACCTTATGCCTGACATTTTCTCTTTCTTTTAAACATAAAGGAGAGGGGAGGGTGTCACACAATCATGCTTTATATATATTTATTACGAGGATATTTATTCAAATATTAAATACATCTCCCAACAAAAAAGTCAAAAGAATAAAGGGTTCGACCTGACGTCAAAAAAATTTAATATTTTATTCTTCTTCTTCTTTTTTCTTGTCAGTTGGTGTCTCAATATTCTCCCCCTCCAAAAATTTGGGGTAGGATATCTATCTGTCTATGCAGGAATTCTTACAAGAGACTCTGTCTTTCCATGTAAGAAAACATTACAATAAGCACCCATTTCCTTCTAAAAGAGCATCCATTTCCTATACCGACGAGAGGGAAGAAGAAATCTCAAGAAAATGCGGCAATATTTTGCAGTTTATGACACCTTTTATAACTTTTCTCTATTAAATTTCCTCTACTTGGAGACAGCGTCATGCTGTTTTTGTGTGCCTAACATTTTGGCAAAGAAAATTGCAATATTTTCTCCCTCTTTCTCTCTCTCTCCAGAACGTAACGTATCGTCATCCCACCGACAATATATTGTTGTTCAGGATTGTGGGGGACAGAAAACCTTGCTTAGTTGGATAGAGCTTAGACAGTTTCTTCATCCAACCAACCATGAAATAAAGTTGGAGTGTAGTAGAGGTGCTCCTCCTGTACTTTCTCCTGGAGAAAGGGTTGCGTTCAGGGAGAATTACAAAATTAATGATTGAAGTCCAAATTTTGTGTACAATGCGCTTAGGCATACAATACTTTCTCTACTAGGTTGGAGCAATGGCCACCGCATTGGACAAACCTACGGTAAAAGTAAAAGTAAAGTAAAATATAAAATAAAATAAAAACAGACGATGTGAAAGAGTGGCACAGGACAATGGACGGAAGTGTCGTGAGCAGATGCTTGTGATAATGACAATGGGTCCCTTTTTTCGCAACCATAAATGTCGCAACAATTTCATCCTTACGGCCACTTGCATCGCAATTTATTCCTTTTCCCCATCAAGCCGTCTACTTACCCATTCAGCCCTGAGAGCCTCACTTTCCCTCTCTCTCTCTCTCATTTACACTCTCTGGAGATTTTATTCTCCTCTTCTCTCTGGGATGGGGGGATGGACTCTGTGGAGAGTGGGCGAGGACCATTTTATATTTTGGGACCAACAATAAAAATTAATTTGTGCCAGAGCAAAACAACAGAACGGCCCACCTCCTCCCCTTCACAGAAATAGTTCTCAATCCAGAATGTGTAAAAGGATCTCCGCAGGTTTTCAAAAACAAAGTCGCACGTGTGCGATTATGTATGGCTAGGCTACACAGTTCATTCAAGACCATAATAATTGCGTTGATAACATGGCATTGGGTGGTGCCTGCCTGTTGGCCAAGCACAAGTTAGGTACCATTTTATTTCAGAGAGAAAGGAAGCAGGGCGTATGTATGTAGTGTGTGAACCTCTGTGGGACCCCGTAAGAGTAAAATATGAGGCGACAGTTAAAAGAATTGTTGCAAACTTGGGAATAGCTTATATACGTACGCTCTTCTGTTGAGGAGAAAGTAAAGTGCGTGAAAAGTTATTTAGCAGCAGGAGAGTTGTAGGAAAAGCGTCATCCAACTTTTGTCCTCCGAAGCGAAAGAGCGAGCTAAGAATCATAATACATGACCCGACGTGTGTTCTTTATTTCTGTTAAAAGTTTATGTATGTATATACATATAAATATATTCACGTGGCTGGCTGGCTTTCACCATGTCGACTCTCGCCGAAGTTCCTTCCTTCATCCAGCAGATCAGACAGAGACATTGGGCATGCATACATGTCTGCTTCCAATTCAATCAGATATGTACTACAAGGCATCGATTTAATAGATCACAAGGACTCTATCTGAAATAGAAATCTCCCGTATGAACCCCTGTTTCCTGGTAAATGAAGCATACACAAATAGCTATCTATGAGGCTATGGTCGTTAGGTAGGTGGAATATTTGATGGTGAGGGAGATATGACTTTTAATGTTTCTCTGTTGATTTTTCTTCACTGCCAACCACTGTGGGGAAATCGAACTTTCCAGAGAGATTTGGGTTTGACAATGGTTGGTTGTTGTAGGTGGAAAGATCTCCTCAAGTTTTGCTGGTGATTTGGTCCCTCTGTAAAACTAAAAGTTTTCGAGTATGGAGTAGGGATGCAAAGTGTGGTGGTGATAAGGAAGGGTAACGGCATTGGGTAAAGTAAAGTTGACTGCAAAATTTGGTCTACTACACATGGTATTCACAAAGTTATTATTAGAGAGAGAGAGGCATCACTTTCTCTCACTAATGGTGCCCTGGTTTCCCTAACAAAGATTGCAAATTTTGGTCAAAGGAAATAAGGGAGGACATGGAGGAGTGGGGAAGTGAAAGCAGGAGCCTGAGGGGGAAATTTTGACTAGGTGCTACATGCCAACCAGCAGCATAGAGAAACCATTCCGATGATGCGGCAAGGCACAAGGCATACAACGGTTGCTTGTTGCCAGTGATAGTCCTTCGTTCTTCGTTCCTTCATGTGATAAGTAGACTTTGAATGTTTCCCTCTTCTTTGTTCCCAAAATGCAGAGTCATACTGGTTGGCGACCGTCGTCGTTGAGAAAGTTGGTGATTTCTCTAGAGAACACACTTTAAGACGAGAGAGTCCAACTTTGTTATCTCATCTTTTACTACTACCACTACTGTACTTTCTCTCTCTCTCTCTCTCTCCTGTCGGAGGGTTCTCTATTGTTTCTCCAAGTCCCCTTCCTTTTAGCCATGCCAAAACTAAATGGTTGGTATCTATAAGTTTCATTCACTTATGTGAAATTCCAAAATCTATGTAGCCTAAACAATTTCTCTCTCATGACTTGGGCCCCTATTAAATTCCAAGATAGGAAGGAATTTCCGTGGAGGACAATTTTCCTACATAGACCTGACTTATATGTAAGAGACTGATGATAATTAAATGAACGCTGGAATTTTTGCAACAATATCTAAGCCAAGTTAGGCCTACAGGGCAATAATGCAATGCACACATATATACACGGCTTAGATCAGCAAAATTTTAGTTGAATTAAGGAAGGAGAGAGAGAGAGAGAAAGTAACAAAGTTTAGTTTATGCGATGAGGCGAGGGACACACTGTACAAGTATTGAGCAAAGGAAAAGGAAGACAGGCAGAATTGAAATTTGAGCACGTACTTGGGCACAAAAGTTTATGACAAACAGGCAGTCTTTTCCAGGCCCTTTCTCTTCTTAGGTTTGGTGAGAGAGAGAAAAGTAATTAGTGAAAGTTTGTTTGTAGGTTTTATACACTTGGTTTCTCCACATTCGCTTTATAATTACCAATGATTATGTTAAGCTAAAAGCTCACCGTGGCCCCCCCAAAAACCAAACCAAACCAAGCCGTCATCGCCAGTATTATAAATTAAAGTTTCTCTCTGCAAAACCGAGAGGAGTTAGTTTTGTGTGCATGAGGAAATTTAAGAGCATGACAGTTATCTGTTATTATCACAAAAAGCCCTTGTAGGTAAGGTAGGTCTATTCTATCATGGACAGACAGACAGAAAACTATAAATATCTACATTAATCCGCTTCTCGTTCACTCGCCTCATTACACATCGAGAGAGAGAGAGAGAACCTTCACCAATTTTATGAAGTCTTGGCCTTTTTTTTATGATTGTCTCACAGTCTAATAAAATGTATGTAGAAGAGAGAGAGAAGAATGGGTCATCCGAGGGTCTTATATATGGTGGTAGTACCTTATCTGAAAAAATATATTACCCAATTAAACGTCACTTCCTGAAGGGGGCCCCGTTAAAGTCGGGCTTAAATCAGTATGAAATAATGGGGAAGCAATAAAGGTGGTTCATGATGATGATGATGATTGTTGAGAGAAAGCGACCCACTTCCTGCCATTCCACTGGACGACGACGACGCAGTGACAAATCGAATGGGAAAACTATATTAACTGGATTATTACCCTCGTCTGCTGTAGGAGGAAACAATCAAAGAATTCTCAAAAGCCTAGAGTCAGTCCTCTTATTATTATTATTATTATAGACCAACTTCTCTACATAATATCTGTGGACATTTCCTTCCCCCGCTTTCTCTTTCCTAGAGAGATATCTGTATATAGATGGAAGATTTCCGTAGAGCCAGTAAAATTTATAGGTTTTAACTCCCAACGGCTCAGTTGTTTATGATGTTTGATGGGAATGAGAATCGTGTGAGATGGAAATTAAATGGAATCGCCAAAGTCAAAGAGAGAGAGTGGCATCAGTCAGACTAGACATCCCACTTACTGCACTTACACACTCTTCTCTCTAAAGCTAAAGCTAAGGCAGGAGTCTCTAAAGTCTGTAGAAGAGGAGTGAAACGAAATGAATGGAGGAAAGAGTCACTTTGGTCAACGAACCTTGACTTGACTCCCTCTTCCCCTTCACAGACTCGGATACTTTCTCCCATTCCTAGGGAGAGAGAGAGAGAGAGAGACATTTCCATTTTGTATAAAATCATGTAACTAAACAAAGCTTGGATGGCGGCATGCATGCATATGTAAAACATTATCTGTTTGTATGTATCTCTCTCTCTCTCACACACTTTGTTCTTTAACAAGCTGCATTTTATGCCACATCACATCATGCATGCATTCAGATCCCCAGTCTAACAACAAAGTACCGGAACAGATAGATTGCTGTAAACCAAACCAAACCAAGTTTTTAGCCCCATATAGCATATATATATCTAGCTAAGCTGAACACTTTCTCTCTCTTTCTCCCAGAGGAAGCCAGATAAGTGAGTAGAGAAACCTTCCGCGTCTCCACAATTACCATAACAGACAAGACAAGCAAAGGTACTGGCAGTAAATCAGGATCAATTTTCTGCACGAGGAGAAACAACTGCAAAGTAAAAGCACTACGACGATCTGCTGAGACAGCGGAGAGGAGAAAGCAGTGCAGAGACTATTAATAATTGTGTAAGTCTCTCATGCAAGGAGTCATGACAATCATAAATACCACACACACACACACACCACTTTCCCTCTCTACGCTGCTTACGTAACGTATGGAATTTTTAAGAGTGTTTGAGTGGAAGCGAGTTATTAGTAGTGCATTTAGATGAGACTATGTATGGGTATGTAGTAGGAGAGAAATGGACGTTTCCGACAAGGGGAAAAGTAAATGATGATGGTGTAGTGATGATGAACAGCAGGAGAGGGATAAAAGCCAAGCCTTTTAGATTGATGCCGTGTAGTTAACTCACTCTATAGCATTCATTGACGTTAAACTTTGAAAGTCTTCTCGTCATTGTTTAGAGGAAGGAAGGGCTTTAGACTCACACAGAAGACTTAACTGGGTGTATATGGTATGTGGTGTTGGATGTATTATGCTTCTCATTCTGTCTCATAGAAGGATTTTTGTGCAAACCGGACAGAGTGATGGTGGGTGGTATTACTATATACACTTAGAAGGGTTGTGTTGTGTAAAAGCAGTCACATTGTTGCCCAGAGAGCTCAAGTCTCTTTGGATAAGCATAGGGAGAGAGAAAGGAAAGAGACAGGAAAGGCTGCATTTATCTCTGTTGCTACTTCTTCCTGGTTTGGCAAAATCGCTTTAAAAATGGAGTGAAAGTAAAGTGACTGAGGGAAACAGCAAGAGTCTTCTTATGTAAGCCTAGAATGTATGTATGTAAGTAGTAGACAATGGTGGTGTTGGTGTGGTGATGGTTGACGTTCTCTCCTTGCACAAAAAGAAAGAAAGATAGGCGGAGAAAGTAGCAGTGTTAGCATTAACTTTGGACTTGGACTTGGCTTCGGATTTTTTGGCCAGTCTTTGCTTCGCTTGACTTGTCTCTTCTCGCGCACGTAGACTAGAGCGAAGTCGACTTGACTATCAACACATATCGACAAGACAAGACGAAGAAGGAAAAGGAAAGAAAAAGGACCTGGCTTTTAGTGCACTAACATACATAACTCGAAGCAATATTCTCATTCTCTCCTCTCCGTCTTCTTCTTCTTCTCCGTTCTGGTTCTGGGATAAAAAAAAAGGAGGAACTTTGAGTTAAGACCTGGCAGGAAGAAAAGTTGGATGAAACGTCAAACACAAGGCTCAAAATGGGAACACATTTCGTGAAACACTTAACTCGATCCCTTTAACTGCCAACCATTGTCATGTCTATTAGGAGTTGACAGCAGACAGAACAGAACAGAAAAGAGAGAGAGAGAAACATAGAATACATTTCCGTCCAACCAACCACACTCCACCATACTTCCATATCCAAGGACTTTCTCTTTTCGGCACGGTTGAAAACGTTGAGCCTTTTTAGCTGCTATAAGGCTTCATCGGTGGTAATGGAGAAAGTACGTTGGTTTCCTTGGTTGGTGAGGGGATAAGTGGTTACCCCAATTAACTAATGGTATTGTATCCTTGTCCTCTCTCTCTCAGCAAACTTTTTGGAATGAAATTTAAACCAAGCTGCGTCTCTGCTAAAAAGTTCTTAGCAGCTACTCTCTTGTCAAAAGAAAAGGAGGAGGAGGAGGAGGAAAGAGGATTTCTCTGGAAGTGAGAGCTGGTGCTCTTGTTGCAAAATCCTTTTGCCTAGATATATACTATGGTTTTATAATAATAATTATCGGGGAAAAATTAGAGGATGCCGCCATAGGCTAATTTTCCGACAGCTTGTCACACTCTATCTTTCTCTCCCTTTTCGACTTGATGTAATGGGATAGATATCTCAATCAAATTACTTAGCCTCTCTCCCTTCTTTCCTCCCATTGCTTTTTTCATTCTCTTAAAAAGACCCTAGAAATGAATGAAGGACGGAGAGGACCCAAACCAAAACTACTACCAGGAAGGAGTTAGGATTACATAGAGAGACAGAGAAAAGAAACCCTATCACTTTCTCTCTGTGCATCGGGATAGAGGGATGGTGATAATGAGGGTAGGAAGAGGAAAGTGTGAGACATAAAAGACAGATAAAAGATTTCCTTGTGGTATCAAAATAATTGGTTTCCTTCTCATGCGTAACGAAGTGGCTGTTCTTGAAGTGAAAGCTCCTGTGTCCCTTGTTCCTTTTTGTCTCCAAAGGATCCACCACCACAGGACTAGGACATGAAACGAAACGAAATGATACCCCACTCCTCTCCTTCCTGATCCGCCTACAACCGTTTTATCTCTAATTCTATGTCCTTTTTTTTTGAGATTGCAATTGCAATTTTGAACCAGGGGAGAGGATAACATTCTAATATAACTTTTCAATGGGTTGGGTTGTGAACCACTTTTTCAATTTTATGTCTTGGATTGAAACGCCGAGGGAGAAAGTTGTGCTTGAATATAAAAAAAAGTTAGGGAGGATATTTGCTCTACTAATTTCCTGCCATTTCCTTTGTTTCCATTTTAAGGAAGTGTGACTTTCAAATTGGTCAATTCGTTCTAAGATATTGTTTTTCTTCGATACAAAAATATGAATGAGACAACCACTCAGGTGGGTCTAAAAGAAGGAAGTTCGATCGATGTAGAAGAGGGGGTTCTGATACCAATGCCAAATGAGAGAAAGTCGTACAAGAAAGTTCTTGCTTTCTCTCTTCCCTCTGTCTATACAGTTCGTTTGGTTTGGTTTTTAGAGCCTGATGGTTTTGGTGGTGGTGAGAAAAGTGGTGATGGTGGTGGTGGTAGGGATGGGACTCCGTCTTGTCATGTCCTAGATATGGTATGGTGGTGGCAACATCTTTCATCCTCCAAACTCCAGTTTCCTACATTGGAAACCATTATTTCTTCTCCTTGATGACTTTCCTAACTATCTCACCACCACCACCACTCCGTGCATCACATCACATCAACGGACTTTATCTAATGATCGGTGAAACTAATTAGTCTCCTCATCGTCCCACCCTGCACAAATATTTTACTCTTGACTAGTCTTGACTTGACTATCAGAAGAGCAAACAAATGGAAATGAACAAGAACAAAAGTGGGAAGGGATCTTTGTTCTTGTTCTATTCTATTCTCAGAAGTTGTTGGCCAGTCACACAAAAAACATCCACGCCACATCGTTAACTCTCTACAAACTTTCCCTTTCCTCGTCATTTAAATGACTTTATAAATACCTCAATTGCGAACACATATTCAACACAGGTATATAGATAGCCCTAGTCCTATCTAACGTGAGAAAGGTTTTAATCACTTGAGGATTCACCACATCAAGGATTTTGGACACATTCCCTCTTTCAAGAGGGAGAGAATGCTGAAGGTTTATGATAAATTTTGAGACCCTCTACATACATCTTATCATCATCGTCAGTCCTTAGTTTAGTTTAACCACGTAGTTTTTGAGCTGGTGGGCAAAGAGAAAGGAACTGAAGATAGCTGGAGGGAAGGAGAAGAAGGGTAAACATTTGGTTTCATAATCAAATCAATCCTTCCTTTCCTTTCCAACTCTTCTTGTCTTCTGCAAATGCAATGCAATGTTTTCTCCATTGGTTTGGTGTGTTGGGACGAGAGAGTTACATGCTTTCACTTCTTCTTCCTCCTCCTTCGTCTTCTTCTTTTCTTTTATTACCCGGAGGTGTAGTTTTCTTTGGGAAATGTGCCTTGAATATAAAAACCTGGATGCTTTTTAGAGATTTCTTAGGAAGTCTTTGCTTTTCTACATTCTGCTTTCTCCTAATTAAGAAATATGAGTTATTCCTTTGCTCTTAGAGAGAAGAGAAGAGAAATTCCCTACGAAATGTTGAAACCTGGCATATGCTCACTCACTATCTGTTGTTGAGATGCTTTAAATTAACGTATAGCCTCTTTCTACAACTACTACTACCAGCAAATAATAATTTCTTTGAGATACCTCATGCATTAAAAATAACTATCCTTCAGGGATGAAAATTCAGGAGCCTCTCTCCTTCCTCTATTTATCTTGCTTTTCTCTCTTTGGAATAATTGAAGATCTTCTCTCCATGTCATGTCTTTAACCGTTGCAAAGTGCATCGTTTATATATGTTGCTTCCCTCCTTCCTTCTCTTTCTCTTGACATCTCGAGAGAGAGAGAAGCTCATTCAGAAAAATGTGTTCCTGTTTGTATACACACTTTCTAAAGCCTGCTAATTGTGAGTTTAACTTTTATTCAAATTAAGGCAGCAGATTAAGCAGCTTTGACTAAGAGAGAAGAGGTAATAAGAGTCATTGTACTTTAGTCAGGAGGAAGAAAGAAAGAACCACCGCCGAAGAATGGTTTCCTTCGCCTTTTGTGAGTTCAAGGAGGCCGACAGGCATTGAACTGAACAGCTTTCTCTCTCTCTTTTCTTTATTGTCTTAACTTATTAGGCCATACGTTGAGTGTAATTTATGTCCCCTTCCAACAACCAATTCCATCCCCACCAAAGAATAGAATAGAATAGAGCGTAGAGCAAAAAGTATGGAAGAGAAGAAGGGAAAATTGGCGTCCTGGATTTCGTGTCGTAATTTGTAATGTGATGTAGGAAATTAATGGTAGTTTGTAGAGACCATGTCGCATTGGTATAAAGTAGATTTTAATCCGAGTAAAAATAGCATTCCCTCTTCCTTCTTCTACAAAAAGAGAGAGAGAGAGGAAATGAATGAATGAATGAAATGGGAATGGGATGTGTTGGTTCAACTACAATCTAATGATTGTAAGTGCCTAAAACAAGGAGAGAAGAAGGCTAAGAAGAAAGTGAGTTGAGTTCTGGAAATGTGAAGGAAGGAATCTCTAAACTGTAGTTAATTCCACTTTATTTTCCTAATTTGCAAAATTCCTCTGGTGAATCATTAAGGAGAAAAGAATCCGTTCCCTCCAGAGAAGAAACGAGGCTACTGTTGCAGTTAAGCTTCCTTCCTCCTTTCTGTAAATTGTAATTATCTCCTGTCTTTGTGAAAGTGTAGCTAATAAGAAGAAGAAGAAGAAGAAGAAAAAAAGAACCTTAAAGTTTACAAAGTATCTCACTACAGCAATCCTTTATTCACTTTTGTCTTTTTCATGTGGTAGCTTGAAAACTTGCCATTATTTTGTAGAATTCAGATCTGAAGGTAGCCAGATTACAATACGATTACAACCTTTGTGCAAAATCGTGCCGGCTGGGCTGTATATATTCCAATAATTTGCCTGTTATCAGATGCTCACGTTTGCAGACCAACTTTCTCTCTCTTCCTAAATTGATTGGTGCTATCCTCAAACTATTATTTTCCTTTACTATGCCCTGCCTGCCTGCCTCTGATCCACTCATGATAAATGTAATGTAGGGCACACTATGTATGCAGTGCGGGTGCGTGACTGTGACTGTGCAAGTGTGTAGTAGTGTATTGTATATCTAAGATAGATAGAGAGAGAGAGAGAGAAGTCGGTTAATATAATGTTTCCATCTCGATAGCTTTTTTTCTGGTCAAGACGAATCCACTTTTTTGGCCATAAATGAGTTAAACTTGCTTAAAAATTCTGTTCGGGTAACTTTTATTCGAGGAGAGATAGGCAACAATTCCCTGGAAAAAAAAGTAAAGAAAAGCAAGTGGAAATAAGGCAACCTCACTACTTTTCTCCGCTCAAAATCTCTCCAACTTGGGTTTGGTTGGTTTTGGTCAAATAAAGTAAAGCTTAAAGCATAAAAAAGAAAGAACAGAGAAACTAGAGCACAAAAAAAGTGAGAGAGAGAGAGAGTCTTATATGTAGGCTCCGCAATATCCCTTGCCTACGGCTACGTATGTCGGCAGAGGAAAATGTAGTAAGTGAAAGTGAAGAGGTGAAAGTACTGGACTGGATTGAACCATTTTGTTCAGTTATTTTTCCAAAGTGTTGGCAATACTGAGAGGGGGAAAAGAGAGAGAGAGAGAGGAAGGGATTCATGTTCTAAGGGAAGTGGTGGCAGTTAGTAGTTAGTCGTATAAAACGAGTCTCGTGAACAGAATTTTAACGAGATTGATTTTTCTCTCGATATCTTCCTGAGGTTGAGCAGAGAGAGAGAGATTCCAAAACATTGTGTGGGCCTGCACTACTACCACTGGTACAAAGAGAGAATTGCCAAGTATTACTTGGCTTGCTTGGTTGGACTCTTGGCTATAGTATAAAACCCTTCCATATACGTATCTACCCCCTAGGAATGTATCTAGATATAGAAGGTACCAAGGTTTTTGGCTTTCTCTTTCCTCCTTGCTGCTAATCTCCCTTGGGAAACCTCCGTGCTTCCCGTGCTTCCCGTCCCTCTCTGATCCTAAGAAAAATAAAGCGAAACTGTCCACAGCTCTCTCATTTTAAAAGTCTTCAAATCACACATGCTACAAATGCCTTTGCAACACAAAGCTTTTTGTGGGAGTAACCCACAACGATTATTTGATTACACAAGTATCAACATCCATCCAAAACCTCTGTGTGACAAGAATAATGTGTGTCGAGAGGAGAGAGAGAGAAAGTTGAACTATGTACGTACTCGTATGCATACATGACCAAATTCGTTACAAATCCTCGGGTACACATGAATACCAAAACAGAGAGAATTTTGAAGAGAAAGTGGAGTGGGGGTCGGTCAACTTGTGAAATTTCACAGAGGGTCAGTAAATAGGACTCAAAAGAAACTAAAGCTTTCTGCAAACAAAAGCAAGTGCATAATTCCCTTTCATACGTACAGGGAAACAACTGGGCTCCCACGTTGAAGTGGGGAGAAAGTGGAGAAAGTCTCACATGCCGCTTTCTAGTTGGCAGGTAAACTAAACTCTCAAAATATTTTGTAGAAAGACTCTCTCGCCATTGAGAGAGTGATGATGTGGCCCTACTATATGCTACCCTTGTTTCAAGTATTTTGGATGAACAAGGGAAAGGCGGATCCCATTTAGATTTTATATATATACGTATATATTTCTGGGGCAGTTTGTGTGCCTTAACGAGAGAGAAGTCCAAGAAGAAAAGGTGGTGGTATTTGTAATAGAAAGGAAGTAGGAGTGGGAGTGCTATATATACTAGTAGCAGTTTGTATGCTTTCTCTCAGTCAGTGGTGTCAGATATTCTCATTGTACGCCTTATTTTAGTCGGCCGGTCTATTCTCTATGTCTCCTAAAAACCAACAAAAGGAACAATCCTTTGCACTTTGCATACACAATACCAAGTCTATAATTGGTTTTAGTTTTACTCTTCTCTGATGTGATGCTCTATCTCGAAACTTGGCTCTCTCACTCTTTATTCTCTGTCTCTCCTCTTATTTGTTCATTCTCATGCTCGTTTACTATGTACACAAATGGACAAAGATAAAAGTAAATTCTTGAAGAAGGAGAGAAAGTCACCAACACCACTGGTTGTTGGTTGTTCTTGTTACCTCTTCTCTCGTCCTCGTCGTCAGATCGAAATACATTAGCAACAGAGGGCTAAACCAAAAGCAAAGCAAAGGGAGGCAGAGGCTTAACCTACTTTTACATCCTTTTTGTGTGTACCCACGCCATTCCGCCAAAGCTTCATGTCCTTCCATTATTTAACTTTTGTTGAATGACTATGAGTGCCTTGCCACACTCTTGTGCAGGAGGGGGTAGTGCTAGTTGGAATATTTATAATTTTTCTTCCTTTCCTTTGGTTGGATTGCATTGCGTTGGGGTCATAGAGTGCCTGCTTTTAGGTTAAAATGAGTAGTTATGATTGCCAAGGAGAAAGTAAAGTGTAACTCTACAAAAATGTGGAGTGATAGCACGCATTTACTTTAGGATTGTTTGAAAAGGCATTGTGTAAAATTCCCGAAAAAAAAGACGAATCGTTGTCCAAAAGATAAACGTTGAGAGAAGGATCATCGCTGGGGTTTTATACCATGTATCGGTATTCTTCATCCTCCTCCTCCCCTTCCAACATTCTGCGGTCAGGGCGTGCGTCTGCTTGGTTTTGGAATTAAATTATGACTCTGTGGTCGTTTGTTTCGGCATTATTACTTTAGACTTGGGCAAAATCAGCAGCCCTTGGACCCTACAATCATATAGACATGCCATACATAACTTGTATATAATATACAAAATCCCCGGAGGAAACACGGGCCTTTGAGAGAGTGAAAGTAGATGGTAGTAAGAAGACGAGGGCAAATGGGATGATGGGTCTACTAATGGGGGTAAATAAATCAAGCGTTGAAATACAAACCGAGGGCCCGTGGTAACGAGAGTAAATAAATAGTAGTATTTGTAGTAGGCCTCCCTCCTCCCGGTGGTGGTGGTGGTGGTAATGATTTGAAGAAACGAAACCTCGGCATTTGAATTTCTCCTGGCTAGATACCGATTCACTACACTTATGCCCCTAATGACTCCAACTAAACGCTCCGTTTTAGAGACGTATCTTCGTCTGAAGACGAGAGAGGAGGAGGTTGTGTTGGTGTTGGAAGAAGTGAAAGTAATGAATAGGACGGTGTGTGTAATATTATGGTTCTATCAAAAAGAGAAATTGGTTTCAACACTGCGTCCTCTAATATCTCATCCGACTGAGAGAGAGAGAGAAAGTCGGCAATTGGTCTTGTTGCTTTGCTTTGCTACTTATAGAGATAGATGGATGGATACTACTTTCACAGAGAAATAACATAACCCCGGGTGCTCCACACAAGAAGAACCACATAATGGCAATTTGACTATGCGGCTTGTCTTGTCAGCCACTGTTGAGGTTCCCTTAAATCATCATTTTATTGGCTTTCTCTCTACACATACACACTTCCCTCCCTTGTTACTGAGAGAGAGAGAGAGCAAGAAGTTATGAATCCCTCTCATTGTGGGAACTTTACTTTTCTATACCCAGAAAAACGATCATTTCATGTTGCGAGTAGATCTTGCTTTATTCGACTGTAATTGCAATTTTATGATGCACGGGTGAATTGGAATGGAAAATATATAAGGCGAATAAAAACTCACGGGGTTTGAGAGAGAGAGAGCCTTGCTTTCTCTCCTCCTTCCTACAATCAGCTTCATTCCTGCTGTGCCTTTCTTCCGACTGGGAGAGATGGGAATTATGATGGATATAAGCAATAACACATACAAGGAACAGAGTTCATTCTGACATTCTACTACCCTAACAAAGGCGGAAACTTCAATAAAAAAGATACGTTTTTGATTTACATCGCTGATTTTGATTTGAGAAGTGAAGAGAGTCTCCTGTACCCTAGTTCTACCAACCTAGATTTTACAATAAATGCGTCCCCTCGCCATAAATAAGCAAAAAAAGATACTAGAATTATTGCCATTTCTTTTTTTCTATATCTTCCTTTAATCTATCAACATTATCTGCCTGCCTACCTTGATTCATTCGTCCTACTTCTGAAGTAGGTATCTAACCTCACTTTCTCTCTCTAATGTAATAACGAAAAACGTAGAGAGGGAAGAGATAAGATGAGAGGAGAGAGAAGAGGAGACACATAAAATTTTGAATGGGGAAAGTTTAATGGTCAATTTATCTTTGATTTTCTTCTTTGCAGATGGTGGAGGCTGACAAGGGTTGGCCAGATGTGGGCCGACCAGGAAACTTCTTTTGTAAATGAATCCATCGCCAAGTTGGGTCGGCCATGGTACTTTGGAGAGGTGGACTGGCACCTCTCCTCTTCCCTCTCCTCCCCCCGTCGTCGTCGCCCCACCGCCAAAATGGTCGCCGCCGCCACCTCCGCGCCCTAATGTTTCATCCCTTCCTCGCCTCCGTACTCCTGCTATGCAGTATTCAAGGTAAGGATTTTCTGTTTCCTTTTCACTCACAAGACTTTCTCTGCTTCACAACAAAACAGTACCTACATTACCTTTATATGGCCAGGCAAAATCTACATGTGTTAAGTGGGTCAAACATGGATTGGGAAAGTGACATTTGTTCAATATTGTAATTTAATTGCGTGGTGTGGCCTTCTTTTGTATGAAAAGAAGGTGGTTTGACCATCATCTGAAAAATCGACGCAGATGCATGGTCATACGACGAGTACATGCCTGCATCTTCTGAAACTGGCATGGATAAATCTAATAATTCACGAGTAAAATATTGCAGAGAGAGAGAAAGTAGAATTACATGTGATTCCTATCCTCTATGTTGTACAGACCGAGGCTCAACCTGCCGTCCTGCCAATTTCTTTTTAAAGACATTGAATTGGATTGGGCTTTTGAAAACCACGATAAATCATACGACCGTTTCAGAGTCCGGCCTTTAGTTTAGTTTAGTTGTAAAAGTAATAAATTACAATAGCCCAGGAGAGAGAGAGAGAGGGAGAAGGAGGGGTCCAGTGTACAGGCAGCTTGGACCAGAGAGAAAGTGGTGTGGGTCAGCTTTGTCGTGGGCAATTGAATTCAGCCAATTTTTTGCCATAATGACCTCCGTCTTCTGCAGGTTCGCAGCTCAGCTCTCTGCAGAACCGCAATTCCAAATCAGCAGTTTACTTCCCACGGGTCATTGCTTTGGTATGAATTGGAATGGAAAATATATAAGAGAAGGAAAAGGTTTTGTACTGTACACGATCTATAATCTTTTTACCAGGCTGTAATATGCGCCGCATTATACCTACATTGTAGTAACAAGAGCACGTACGTACGTGTACCATAGCTATAGGCTAGGCTAGGCTACAAAACAAAATGGAATGACCAAATCCTTGATTCGATAAGACGATAACTGTTATTAAGGTTGGAAAAATGAGGTATCAATCATTTCATACGCACCCAGCCCATAAATGACTGCAAAATATGGGTTATCATGATTTAAAGCTATTTGGTCCGGGGTCCCCATTAACAAAACAAAACAAAATGCCAATGCGAATGAAGCTTTATTAAGTGGAATGTATAGCAAAGCAAATCAAGAACAATGGGCGTTTTATATAGATGAAATACACAACCTACAATAATAAAGAAAGGAAGGAGGTATCTTGCATGCTCTACACACACATAAAGTTGGCGATTCAGATTGCAAAAATTGATAAAAATCTTAGCGACTGTTGCTTAAAAAATATACAAAAGGAATCCAAGAAGAAGAAGAAGAAGAAGAGGAAATGAAAAAAGAGAGACCATGAATTTCACATTTACCCATTATTATTGCCGTGTTGAAATGTACGCAGGTATGCATAAAAATGCTTTCTCTCCATCTGCTAGAAGGCTGTAGTTGTTGTTTCAGAATCACAGTCCAAATACCAAGAAAGAAAGAAACGT
>JAQIWU010000081.1:0-40627 GCA_034696445.1 Isotomiella minor
TTGCTGTATAAAAGTAGAATACAAATTAGGTTTTATACAAAAAGCCAGCAGAAAATTAGGTAAAGTCACCTCTAAGATCTTCGATTTTGATCTTTCCTGCTCCAGTTGCGAATACAGTGTCTGGAGCTGACAATTCAGATCTCGAATCTCCTCATGTAAGTCGTCCTGGACTTTAGTCAGCCTATTGATCTCAAAAATGAGCTTGGCCTTGTCTTTTACTGGATATTTTAGAACAAGGAATACATCATTGACTGAATTGCAACAACCAGTAGGTTTTATGACTCACGATCTTGTGCATTTTGAAAAAGGTCATGAACTTTCTTCAGTCGCGATTTGTACGACTCGAGCTCACTCTTCAAAAACTCATTTTCAATACGGAGACCTTCCACTGCTTTTGCGTCCTCGTTTGGTTCCACGTCCTTTAGTCGTTCCTTGGAGTGAGGGTGCTAGAATGGGTTTCGTTTAATTTAGCAAAAGCTCATGCATGTTTTATCTTTTGAACTATGTTTCAATACCTTGTAGACACCTTCAGCACTACGCCTTGAAAGCAGCTCTTTTTCTTCCAATCGCTCCTTTTCTCTTTTCAGCTGCCGCTTGGCCTCGTCCCTGCAAGTTTCGATAAGCTCTTCTGCAGGTTCATGAGAATCACACGGTTCCTCATTGGCTTTATTCTGAATTCAGTATTTGTATTAATTTCTTAACCTAAAAAAAGGCAGTTGATTTGACCATGAAAAACTTACATCAAGGATCATTGTACTAAACTCATTTAGTGGCACCGTAATAACCTTCTTCTTCCGCTTCGACTTGGCAGCTCCATTGTCACGTGAAGCAACCTCACTTTGATAATCCAACTTGGATTGAATTAAAGCTGTCTCCAGGTCCGTCCCGTAGACTTCGTCAACCAACTACACAAAAAAATAAGTGAGTATTTCTATTTTTGATTGATAGGCCAAAGGCAGTCCAGTCACCTCATTATCCCTCCGCTGCCAGTCTTCCCACTGCGCCACCGTATTTCCATTATAGGAAGAGGAATTTGGCACGACTTTGGCACAACCATTCATTGCAGAGGTCATAACAAGAGGTGGGTTGTTGTTGATATTAGAACTCTGCGCCTTTTTCTTCCCCTCCGAGACACTTCCAAATGCCAAAGACTTCAAAGACTACACAATAAGAATGCCACATTCCATTGAACCACGTGGTCATATACCTAATTTTAGTTTCTTCTTATCTAAAACTCACAGGTCCCTTCTGCTTCTTGGCCTTCGGAGCAGGGGCACCACCCCCGGGACCCTTTCCATTCTTGTCATTGGCATTTGTCTTCTTCTTCCTCGACTTGGCCTCCCCCGACTTCTTCCCGATTGGTTCGTCAACGTCATCCGGGAGAACGGCGAATCTAGAGGGGTTGGTTTGCAAAGCCATTTCTTCTTCTTTTTAAGTGGTTTTGTCCTGCAGAGATAAGAAAATGGAACAGTCGTTAATACCAATGTCCTAAGACGTTTGAACATTAATTATTTTATTACCTCGTGTGTGTCAAATTTCAAAGAGATTCACTCCTCCTTTTCACAGTCGTACTTTGTCTTTTGCTTTCCGCGGTCTCAAAAAGACAATTATTGCAATGAAGAAGACTCGTCCTTTGTTGTCTTCCTACGTCAAGGATAAGAAAGGAGACGCCTAGGTTTTGACGGTAATCCCTTATCTTTGAAACTAGTCAACGTCAACAATTGTTGGAATACTGAGCACTTAAGGGTCGATTGAAAAAAAGCAATGTTTCTCTGAGGCCACAATCAGCTGCTCTCTCGGCTGTCTCCAATTTCCCTTCCTCTTTGGCCGGAATCAAAATACAATCGGAGGAATATTTTCAGCACGTGAAGACGGAAAGTAATTTAGAAATTCGGATTGTTCTACCTAATTGAAGAGCTCAAGACAATCGGGATGAGCAGTTTGAGACAAGTGTCCGGATGTCTCTTCTTCGGACCTCAGAAGAATAAGAAATGTTGTACCGGTGTCTTTCTACTCCCTCGACTAGTCCTTCAACTCCAGAAGAACAGACATCAGTCCTCCTTATCGTCGGTCTGTCCACCGACAGTAGGCCCTTTAATTAGCAGATTGAACTGCGAAACTAGTCCTCATTTGGTGACCCCGACATTGTGTTGTAAGTTCAAAAAAAAGAAAAAGAATCGTGGACGTATAACATAACTTATTTGTTCTGTTAGACTTTTATCAACCCTCGAGAAACGCTGGTCATAGTAAATGGCAAAATATCAAACAAATTAAGGGTTTAAAGGACATGGAAAGGTCGAAGGAACTTACAAGATTTTCAAACATGCTGAGAGTAGCAATTAAGGGTATGCAGTAAAATTATTATGTTTCGTGAGTGTCTTTACAGACAATGTAAAATGCACGTTGCTTATTTTAGAGGGAGGTGGGAGTGTGGATCCTAAACTCAATTCCAAGCTGGCGCAGATAATTTCCCAAATCAAGGAACGGAAATTACCCATGGCCTCAGTGGAAAGGGTCCTGCATAATGAGGCGGTATGCTTACGACAGATTACTTGTAGTGCTTAGGTGTTTAAGGGACCATTAAATTGTATTTGTCTTTGTAGAATAAAAAGGACGAGAAGCAGCTAACCCTTGTAATTCGGGGTCCAGGGACTGCTATCTACCTCACGGACATAAGCACCAGCACTATAGTCAAAACAAAAATTGAGATTAACACGTTATTGAGGAAAAACAAGTATGCTCTACAACAAAAAAAACAGGTATTTCCCAATCCGATACTAATTTAAACCCTTTCTGCTTAGGGGCATGATGGCAGAGGATTCTCTCGTCAATTTATTTTTACACAAAGGATTCCTGCGAAGTAACGAGGTGGATGGAAAACCAGCAGACCCTAGTATGATGGACGACGTGGTCTCCAGTGCCATTGAAGCAGGGGCAGATGACGTAACATTTCAGGAGGATGATCCAGATTTTGGAAAAGTTTTCGAGTTTACCACATCTCCAGACTCCTTTTACAGGGTGAAGCACGCACTGGAAAAGATGAATTTCGTCATTGTCTACGGAGATATGGACTACCTGCCTTTGAATCCTATTGAATTAGATGAGACAGATTTAGTCAATGCAGAAAAATTATATAGTAAATTGACAGAACATCCTAATGTAGTGAGAGTTACGACTAATATTGCATAAAGCTTATGCCAATACTTGTGTTCCAAAAGTTAGACAGGAGTACATAATAATAAATTCACAACGCCAACACCAAAACCATCTTAAGCGTCTTTCATTGTCAATGTCACCCTCCTATAGCGGAGTAACAAGTTATGAATATTGTTATGATGACATTGCTATTGAGTAAGGACGTTCATTCATTTGATTCTACTATAGGTTGCGAAATGAATTGGAGTCCTTCTTATGAAATTCGTGTTATGCAAGTTTGCCAAAAACCAAACTGCAACTGCAACTTTCAGACGTTGTTGTAAGGGTCATGTCTCCAAAGGATCCTACCCCCAGTCAATTTCATTATTACGCAAAAAAAGATTCTTTCAGCAGGTGAGTAAGCATAAAATGAAAATGAAAAGAGTAAAAGTTTTTTTTAAAAAAATGGCATTATTGTTGTGCTCATGAAACGCTCTGTTGAATTTGAAAACATGCATAATCACCATCATCATCATCAACATCAACGCCATTTCTAAAAAGTGTACATTGTTATAAGGATTTAACAACAGCTCAGAAAATCCAGTTGCATCCTGTATGTATTTACTCTTGGTCATCATCATGCTATGTTTTATGCAATTAAATTAAGCCACGCAGAGCTGATTACGTGATTAATAACAATAAATATAAAGAAGGAGGAAATGAAAGAAGAAGTCTTCTTCGGATGAAGGTAAGTGAAAAACGCAGCAGGAGGGTCCTTCTTTACAGAAATATGGCCGAAGCTGAAGAGCTTCTAAAGAAGCATTGACTAAAATTAGAGAAATAGGAAGATGATGAGAGACTTCCACATCTGCATTGTCAGCCAACCTTGAAGGTAAGTATGTAGCTTCTTCATTTAATGGCAATCTTTTGTGGAGTGTGAATAATACTTATAAATCCAAATGCACATCATCATCATCATCATGAGGATGATGAATGTGAAAATGACCTCTTCCTTTTGCTTTGATAAACCCAACAATGGAACGGAGATTTTGGAGAAGACGTAATAGCAAAGTCTTGTATTTGATTTGGCTGGGCTTGAGCTTGCTTTTTGCAACTACGGATCTTCTTCAGTTAGTGAGAGGTGTTGGTGTTATTTTTATCATCTCTGAGTTTGTATACGGCTCAGTGGTCATTTCACGATTAGACATCGGCAAGTGAACTAATTGAACACAAGCTCATCTTGTCATCTTCCTGTTTACCTTATAGCTATCTTAGAATTAGAACAAAATGAGACGCATTCTTGCTTTCACACTTCTCACCCTGTTGGCTTCCGTAGAGGGACAGGTCATCATTAAGCAGAGGCAGCCCGAGTCAAGTGGGGACAGGTCAGTGTACGCCAGGAGGAATTTTGCACACCCTGATGTTGTCAGCGATGTTTATGAGGTCTACGTGGGACCTTCGACGGTAAGTACAAAATTGGGTGTCTCAACTTGCCCCGTCGGTGTTTGAAGTATCAAATGAGAAAGACTCACCTTGCCTTTGCCTCTTAGGTTCCTCCCATGAGAAGGGAAGCCGTTGTAGTGTTGCAGGGAGATAAGGGAGTTACAGGGAGCCTTTCTCTGATCCAAGACCGTCCAGATACCCCTGTCCAAGTCATAGGTAAGGACTTTCGTTTAGAAAACAGCCAAGTTTTAAACCTTGTATGCACATTAGGAACAATTACTGGACTGACCCCAGGTCTTCACGGATTCCACATTCATCAGAAGGGAGACCTGCGACAAGGATGTACCTCTGCTGCAGGACATTTTAACCCATACATGGTAGGATATTTATTTGCAAATCCAATGAAATGTATAATCAATGATAATTCTACTTGTAGCAACCTCATGGGGCACCCGGAGACAAAAACAGGCATATTGGGGATCTCGGGAACATTCTGGCCGACGCAGAAGGCACTGCCACCGTTAATCTGTTGGATCCTCTAATCTCCCTCTCTGGAGTCAACTCCATCATTGGGAGGTCCATTGTTGTACATGAAAAGGAAGATGACTTGGGTCGTGGGGGTCATGAAGACAGCTTGAAAACTGGAAACGCTGGAGGACGCTTGGCCTGTGGCGTTGTCGGCCTGTTGTAAAAAGACTATAGTAAATGTACAATCTATGAAAATAAAGACTCGTTGTCAACTAATTGGAGATATTTAAAGAATCAACTTGCAAACGAATATAAAAAACGGTTTATTTAAAGCCTTGAAAGACACTGCGTTCACATGCAGTAGTTCGTGAAGTAAAAACATTCGTGGTACACAAGAATTTTATAATCTACTCGTAAAACCAATGATAAATGATAACAAGGAACTCCATAATGAACAACCAGATCTTTGAGTGCGATAGGTAGGTGGTAGGGTAATATACATACATTGAGGTGACATTGAGAAACGACGTTTGACATTACTTAGTTGAATAACTGGACATTAACCTTTAAAACAATTGCGATTATGCTTAGCTTAGTTTACTCTAATAGTATAACAGTATATCAATTATTAGTGTGGTGACTTAAGAACGGTATTTACTACGCCTTCCAATTTTGTGGTAAGTTTCGGGAGTTGGGAATCATATCCAAGAGGTATTGACGTTGCAGTTGCTGTAAATTTTCTGCCTGTCTTTGAATTTCTGCCATAGATTGAGGGTTCATGTTCTTCCCACTACTGTTAGCAGCCTATTTGAACAAAACAATTTAATTATTGATTATTGGACTTTTCAATAGATGCTTTTTAAACACTTACTTGAGCCATGGCCATTTGGTAAGGGTACAACAAAGGCGAAAACGGTAGAAGATGAGCAGGCAATGGAGGCGCTTGACCAGACGGCATACGTAACATTTGTTGATGCGCTGCCTGGAGTGCTGCAGCGGTCGCCAACGTATTTGACAAAGATTGAGCTTGGTTTCCTCCCCCTCCAGGAGCTCCAACCCCCATCGCGCTCATGAACTTGGCCGTTGCCTCTGCATCTAGCCGCTGTTGCTTCGAAAGCTGCTTCAAGAGATCCTACAACAAAACAACAAACCTTTGCTCATTTACCGAATTTGATGGAAAAGCAATTAGAACCGAGAGTGCCAAGAAGAAATAACAACTATGGCATAGCCGTTTAAAACCGAAACCAAGTGATGATGTGAGCGAACATATAAATTAAATGGAATGTACGTTCTGTTCTGCTTTTAAAAACCCGATCATATCTTGCAAGCCACCACCAAAAATAATAAAGAAAGCTCTAATTTAGCAAGAAGAACAGAGAAAATTGGGCATGGTCAAGGTATGCCATTGTAATGAATGACCACAAACTACTTCTACAGGAGGGGGCGACAACGACAACAACACATTAATAAAATTGACCATACTCCTCCAACATACGTTTTGTTTCATTTGCTGATTATATTGCTCAAGAATTGCTGATGAATTGTGATTTTGAGATTGAGAATGACTTCTGCTGGATTGAGAAGATGATGTAGCAGAAGTGACAGCCGCGTCGGACGTTCGACTTCGTCGGCTGCTGTGTGAATGAGATGTATGCTGATTGTGATTAGAAGTTGCGACTGAGACAGGAGTTTGACTCAGAATAGCATTTAAAGTTGAAAATTGGGGATCTCTAAAGAATAGGTGGGATGCGGAAACAGATGGAGATACTGCTGGCAAATAGTTTACCTTTGAAGAACTACCCTTAGGTCTACCACCACTACTGCTTCCAGATTCCCGATGTTGATGCTGCTGCTGCTGCTGTTGTTGCTGTTGGACTTGAGCTTGCACCGCAGCTGCCAAAGCAGCTTCTTCCGCTTGGCGTTGTACTTGTTGTAGTGCTTGTAATGCCTGTTGACTCTCGTGCAACTGTCGGCTTAAGTTGTGGGCGTGAGCTGACCTAGTGTCCCGAACTTGTGGTGCTCTGTGAGATTGCTCTCTTTCATTTCTATCCCGGTGATCTCGCTCTCCTCGTTCAACTTCCCTTGCCTCTCGCTGATCTTTATCTCGGTGTTCTCGTTCTCGAATCATGTGCCGAACTTCACGGGAACCATCCCTGTCGCGATCGCGATGACTCACTTCCCGCTCTCGATCACGGTCACGATGTTCTCGCTCCCGTTGGACAGGTTCACGGTGAGCAGTGATTTCTGTTTCTCGGGGTAGAGTTAATGGCAATGCGAGATTCGGTAAAGCCAAACCCGCCTGTGTTAGACCTGGCGATTGCGTCGGCGTACGGTTTCTTGGAGTTGAAGAAACCTGTGGGGAATTTCTGTCAGATGCACCTGGAGAAGGCGTACTTCCGTTTCTTCCATTTCCTGTACTCATTACGAGATCATTTAGTGAACCCCCTTGTGCCAATCGTTGCTCGATTTCTTGCTCCTGTTGCAAAGCTTTAACAAACGCTGTCTTCAGTCGATTCGTATGTTCTGCCTTCAGCGCCTTCTTCACATTTGTTGTTACACATTGATCACAAATGACTTTCCCTGAAAAAGACAAGAATGAATGTTAAGAATAATCAAATACTACTACCAACAATTCTTTACTGACAACAAGTCAAAATGTAGGATTCACTATTCTGACCCAATACACGAGTATTGAGCCTAAACTTAAGAAACCGTTATTATACCACAAGTCGTCAACTCGAATAAAACCCGTTGAAAACCAACTAATTTACCGAGTTAATTACTTATGGAAGTCCTGTCAGCAGAAACACCAAATAGACATGTTTTCATACCTTTTGTGGTTTTGTCCCATTTCCATATGGGAGAGAAATCGGTATTGCACTGACTACAAGTAAATGGATCTTGGGAAAGTACTGGTTCATTGGGATCCTTAGTTATGTAGTCCACTACAAACTCCAGCCCAATTAAAGCGAGGAATTCAAAGTTGTTGGGGTTAGGCAGAAAATTCATTTCTGGAGGAGGTGGTTTCGGTGGTGGAATTTGAAGAAGTGTTTTTTCTAACTGCTTTCGTAGTGCTACTTTGGCAGCCGCTTGTCTTTGAGCAGGAGTTTCTGTTTCCTCTGGTCCAGTTGCAAGCCTGTGGCGTCGTTCCGCCTGTCATTGAACACAAAGATTTGTTATGGACTTGTAAACCAAATTTTTGTATCACTTAACACAGATTCAGAACTGAATCTGTACTAAGTGCGTAGCCAAACATCGCCATTTTAAAGCTATACACTCATACTTGGGCAATCACAAAAATAAAATAAAACCTACAGGTTCAGAGAGGTGCTACACTCTAATAAAAAACAAGATGCGACCAATTTAGTTTAAATACCCGTTCCAGGCATGGATGTAAAGTAATAAAATAAAATTGAAAACACTACGAATGTACATCGAACTGTGTACAGAAACGAAAACGATGCAGCCAACAAAAAATACGAGCTTACAAAAGCATTAAGATTCCACTTTAAGATTGTATATGAACTACGCAAGGACACATAGGTACAAAGAAAATGGCAGGAAAAGGATACCGCATATAACGGCATACCTGCTCTAAATTGGGAGTGACACAGACTCCATCGCCTGAATTATTATTGCTATTTAAAGTGCCTCTGGTTATATTTGAAGTATTTGTTGCTGTCAAATTAATTATGTTGGCTGAATGTGAATTCGTCTTGTTGGCCTCCGCAATCGCTGCAGCTGAGGAGGCTACAAGCGACTGTTATATGAAAAACATTACAAGAACTTAGATAAGTCAAGTCCAAGGATTAGATGGTAGCTCAACAAAGAAGTTCCTTCTTTACCTGCTGAAGAGAGCTATTAGAAGACGAGTGCGCCTCCTTTGGCCTATCGTATTTGTCCGCGGCAGGAGATATATTCGGAGGAGGAATGGAACCAGGAGGATTATTCGCAAACCCAAGCATCATGTTCGATGAAAGGTTGTTCGCTCTGGAATCTGGGATTACATATAAAAAAAAATAGGACGGTATAGATTACATTTCAATTTAAATCCAATTTGAAGAATTGGATTGTCCCCTATCGTACTTCTTAACAACGACTGCTGAGCTTGTGCCAACAAGTGGGCTGAAATCCCGCTGCCAGATTGCTTTTGTTGGGCCAACATTAAAGGAGCTGACTGAGGTGGTTGGGAACTTGAGGAATTTCTTGGAGGAGGTTGTTGCTGCTGCTGCTGGAAGTCAACAAAAGTATTAGCAAGTGCTATTATAATTTGACAGTTCATAAACAACTTACCTTCACTAAATTCGACAACTTATTACTCGAGGACTTTTGCGAATTGTTCTGATGACTTCGACCACTTCCGTGTGCATTAGGTATCAACCCTGCTGCCATCGGCAAGTTGCCCAAACCAGGTATATGAGAACCACTAAAGATACCAGGAATTCCCAAGTGAGCCAAGGTAAGCCCCATGTCCTTTTCCCTTTCTCTATCTCTATCTCTACCACCAGTTGAATTCATATTTGTAGAATTGGCATTAAGTTTAGGGGATGATGAGCGTCCCTTCGGTCCTGATGCCGAAATAGTCAGACCAGCTGCGTGCAATTTGTGTAAATTCTGTAGCTCGTGCAGTTGATTGTTGTGGGATGCTTGTTGTTGTTGTTGATGCGCAGGAGCAAGATGCGCATTTGTAATATTATTAACAGCACCCAGTGCACCATTGTTTTGTCCATGAGTCGCGCTTGGAGCTACGTACAAGTTTTCCTTCATTTGTTGTGATTGATGAAGCTTCTTCAACAGGACTAGTTTCATTTCTTCATTCCGCAAAGTTTCCTTAAGCTTTCTAAGGTTCCGGTCTCTTAATTTGGCTTCCTCCTCAGAAATTTCCTAAAGACAAGTAAAAACAATTAATCTTTTGACCCGTTCCAATTTTATTATATCGGAAATGATTACAAACCTTAATTTCTGGCAACGGTGGCATCTCCCCTGGGTCACCATCTGACTCAGCGTCATCCTCCTCGTCAGCACACCCATTCACAATTCCATTCACTTTGACAGGTTCTTCTTCAAATTCTAACACAATGTCAGGGCTTTCTGCATAGCTTCGTTCTATTCTTGGTCGAAGGCTTCTTCTTGGAGGCATGTTCGTATACGAATCCCCTTCATCCTTCTTTCTCTTAACTCCCGTATGAGACTTTCCAATAGTTCGACCATTTCCAGAGCTGCTATGATGCAAATTGTGGTGAAAGTGATGACTTTGAACACTTTGAAGGTGCTGTCCCATGATCCCAGCCGTATTACTTCTGCTACTACTGGAGGATCCCTGCTCTTTCGGTTCTTGCTTCGCCGCCAAGGGGTTCATACCTCCACTCAGCATGCTAACGAATCGTGAAAGGTCCGGCGGAACCGACATTTGAGGTAATCCAGGTACTGGTAACGGAAGCGGCATAGGCAGGTTCCCAAAGTTTGGTAGATTCAATGGAAAGTTGAGAGGAAGGTTTGATAACCCTAGCCCCAAGGAAAGAGGTAACTGTCCACTACTCATGGCAGCCGCTGCAGCTTCAGGGGTGATACCACCTGTGTTCATTCTTTGGGATGGCATCCCGTCTTTCCTAAAATCAGACAAAAATTGATCATTAATTAGTGATGATAATAACTGTGACATCCCTGTAATTTCTCACACACCAACTACTATTGTAGATTTCATTATTCTGACTCATCCCACTGGTAAAGGACATGAGCCCAAACTTTTGAAAACTTATTGATTTTCCATAATGTCGACTCTCAAAAGCTATAATGACACGCTTTCAAGACAAAATATTATGGACTCGGAGGTAAATTGTAAATCACGACCGATCAAACGGTTTGACACTTGACGTGGAACACCTTGCACTTACTACACATCGTCATCAAAGAGTAAAGGAACAAGAGAAAGTTTTCGCTGCTAAATAAATAACTCGAGAGATTCAGTCGATAAAAATTAATCGATAATGAAGTGCCCTGCTTGCTTGCTCTCTTGTTTGAGAAGCCATTTACTTGGTCATATTGTGTGTGCAGGTAAAGTAAAGTAGCAAAAAACAATGTAGCCCATTATAATCAACCAATTCCAATACCCGTATTCCATTCCACATGTATTCATTATTAATGCTATCTAATATTATTTATCGATTTTTGCTTCTTCCATCAATTTTACACGTATGACGACATGACATGACACAATTCCTTTCCACTTCCAGATTTTTACCAGGAGAAACTTTTTACTGCACAACTATACCAAACCAATTATTGTTTTATCGAGAGACAGGATCCTTGCTTTAAGCCTACACTTTTCAATGATTAATTAATTACTAGTCAACTCTACTAGCAGCGATAGAAAAGTTTAGGTAATTCAAGTATTATTATTACAACAGGCAGGCAACTAACTAAAAAAACTAATAAAAAAATGAAAGAATTAAAAAAAAACTTACTTGACACTTAAATCGACTACGTCCTCCATCCTGAAAATTGAAAAGGACACGTAGTAGTAGAAGTAGTGAAGTAAAGACGAGGATGAAAAGCGTGTGAGTGCGAGAGAGACTAAATATTATAATGGAAAAAGAGTAGTGCACACAACGGGGGAAGCATTATAATTAGCAACTAAATACACAAAATAAAACATGCAAAGCGAAGCATTAGCAGGATCACTAAACTTCTGTGCATCACTTCATCATCGTGGTTAACAAAAGCAAAGCATACCTCAATAATAAATAATAAATAAATAGCGTAGAAGTACAGGGATATATATCTGTATATACAGGGACAGAAATTAAATTGTGCATCTTTTCATCACGGGATAGGATTATAGGATGTGGAGATGTAACATGATGCATGCATAAATATTAGTTAGTTTCCTCTCTGGTTGTGGTGATTAATAGTCTCTATATCTCTCTTCTTTACCGATGAACGGGATGTTAACCTTATTGTCAGAACAAAATGTGAAATCCTTCTAATTCTATTCTTATATTCGTCATCATCCCATCATCATTCATTATCCCAGCCCAAGAAGAGTGCAGTTAACAAAAGTACAATGTTTTGGCGCAAATGCATATTGAAATATTTCACTAATGAAATCTGACTTGAACGCTGTCAAAAAGAGAAGAAACTCAGAGCACACTCTAAGTATATTTTATTTTATGTAAAGGATTAACGACACCAATAATAATGACCAGGTATAAATGAGAACAGAAAAGAAAGGCTGCTGCCATCGCCATCATCATCATCAGACAATTATCTTGCCATCAACCTCCTCTCTCGCCATGCATTCTTTATATATTACAAAAATGATGAAGTTAAGTGCACAATACAATGCCAATCTAAATGAATAGACGCGTGTAGAACAATTTTGTATGTATGTAGTAGTAGTCGAAAAAAACATGCAATAATAATAACGACATGTCCTACACTTTAATACCGCTACTTTAGGAAAAAAAGTTCATCGCATCGCATACGGTACAATGTAAGATATATAAATGTCTCTGAATTTGTCAAACCGACTTTTAATCCAAGTGTAACGAAGTGTATCAAAAAAAAGAGAATGTCAAGGTAAACGGTGCACATATTTAGATCCTTCCTTCCTGGGCCGTGTAAAGTATTTTAAATTGAATGCAGAAAAATTATCTCTACTCGGCAAGATTTACATTTTTATGTATTCCACTCTACCCTCTACCAGAAGCTTGCGCACATTGACGAATAGGTAGCCAACTTTTAACTAATAAATGCCATCGATTCGGAAGAGAGATGCCCCATTTTTGCATACGCTTGTTTTAAGCAAATGAATGAGGGACATAACTTGATCGAAAAAGAAAGATGGAATCAGTAACATATTATCTGTATTAAATTCAATTGAATGTTCAGCTTCAGCTTCAGCCTTTTGTTCTCTCTTTCTCGTGTGCTCCTCTTTCATGTCCAAAAATGTCCTTGAGTCATAAAGTACAGGAGGACAGGACTTAATATTTTATTACTTTTACAGAATGCAGGCAGAATGCGCAATCAACGAACGAACCAAACCAAACCAAACAAGTTGGAGTTCGGTTAAGTCAAGTTAATACCTAATTTCACCAATTACAATTAACATTTATCTGATATGAATAACTCCAACTCTGCGAAAAATGGTAATCATATCATTCAACAACGGACAATTCAAGTTAAAGATGGTGGATGGATGCATATGATGAGTTGGTCGTGGTGGTTAAATGGTTACAATAGGCAAACCCAACAGAATAGGGAATTAATGAGTGGTTAAGACACATGCATAGACCGTGCTAAATAATAAACGCTAATGTCATGCATCATTCTTGTTGATGAGGGCCCGAGCTAAAACACTACAAAATAATATGGTATGTCGTGTCGTCGTGGTTTGGTTTGATGATTTCCCCATATTTTGGAGAGTGTGGTCGTCGTGGTGTGGTGTGGGTGAAGAAGAAGAAGAAGAAGTGAAGATATGTTTTTAGAGGGGCAACGGAGTGAGAGCAATTGTATTACATTACACATTGCAGAAGTAGTTTTTGAGGAGGAAAACAAAATGCCTTCTTTATCGATTAAGCAACTCCCTAAAATTCAAGCTCTCCATGCAAGTACACACGCTCTGCTCTCTTACTTAAAATCTATATAAAATACATATCACCTTCCTTCCTTCCCTCGACACCGACCGATGGGATGGGATGCCACCCTCCCGTCCTCCTTTCTTCTCTTCTTTTTATATACTTTTTATTCATTATGCCATTTTTACACGGGAGAAAGAGCAGATTACTTTACATTACTGCACTCCCTTCCCTCTCTCTAATCTAAACCAAACACAATCAACAATCCTCTACATCTGCATCATCATACTCTTCACTCAAAAAAGCAAAGCTCAAACACACACGTCATTTTATGGCATTTTTATGGTATCTGTGGTTCATCTATACAGGCCTGCCTAAGCGTCATCAGTAGACTTTACTTTTTAAATAACGTTCTGTCATTGTAATTAACTCTTCCAGTCTGGAGCAAAGCACATCAACCTGCATTACACTAATTAGAACGAGCTTGACTAATGGCTAATCAATTAGTTCTCATGTACTTAGGGTTTTGGGACCCATCGATGAAGTTCCAATTCAATTTTACATGCGTAACATTATGAAGAAACAAATAGAGCAGCAGAAGCAGACAGACAACTACCTGGAATGTAGGTGGTAGACACAAATGATGCACGTGTTCATTTGATGATAAGGTCATAATGAAAAATGAGACTGAGAAAATAATGACCGAAGGTTGTAGTAAATTGTTTACCACCACTGACTACGACCTCAACCTGACATAACTGGTTACATATAAATACAAGTCTCGGTCTGGTCCTGCATGATGATCCCAAGATGTTATGCATGTGTGTAGTAAAAAGTTACCATAAAAAGTAAAAGTAATGAGCCATGTTGTTGCCCAACCGCTTTGTCCCCCTCAACAGACCTGTTCTGTCTATATGGTCATCTTTGCACTTACTTATCGAAACATGTCATTATGTCATAGCTTAAAAGCTCTATCATTTCGGACGTCAAAAAAAGCCGGACACGACTATGAAGAAGACACACTTCCAATAACCATGCCCTTCGTCAACAATGTGTCCCCCTCCTGAAACTTTTTTATGTCAAAGCTCGTCGCAGCTGGAAAGAAGCACCCAAAAGGTCATGAAGGAAAGGAACACGAACACGTCCATCTTAATTAGTCGAGCGAGCGCACTGAATGAAATACACACCCACATACATAAATACAAACACACCAATGACGATGACCCAATACAATCAAATGGATAAGATGGTGGTGAAAGTACGGAGAAACAAAGCCACATTGACATTTGAAATTTGAACTTACCTCGACCTGGAACTCATACTCCGCCAACTCCTCCCCCCACCACCACCACCACTTCCACTCCCACTCCCACCACCGAGGATGAAGGAAAGATAATCCGCAATCGCAAGACTGACAAACTGTCACCACCGGCAAATCCAACAATGTCCCCCTTCCTTCTTGATGATAAGACGACGATCCAAAAACTCAACAATGACTGACAAAACTTTCACCTCCAGAAGTCAATCGCACATTTGTTTGTTTACATCAATCCTTAATACTAATTTTCATCTTCTTCTTCTTCACTTTTAAAAACTGCTACTTTACTTATCAAAACTAAAAAAGGAATCTAAAATCACAACTCTCTCTCTCTCCAACTGCGCACTAATGAATGTCTCACTAATTAATAAAAACTTTTTGTGTTAATTTTCATAATAACAAAGACAATCACAAAAACTCGAGTGACCTTTGTTGACAATTAATAATTTTTCTTTGAAGAGGGTTGACCCGACGAGAAGAAAGGGGAGAAGAGAAGAGAGGACGACGACGAAGGAAGGTGTGTTGATGATGTGAATGAGTGATTTGGAGTATGGGCTCAATATGGCGAGTCAATGCAATGGAATAATGGGAAATGGCTCTCATTTCATTTCGGCGTCTTCCTCTTCTTAAACAAGCCTTTTTACAAAACTCACAGGCAGCTTCAGCTTCACTCACACGCTCTTTAATACTCACACTCACTCGGCCCAAGTCAATTCTCTCTGCTGTCTCCGAATGTACCCACCACCACCACCACCACCGACATGGTACTATGCCACCAATAATAACAGGCATTTTATAGGAAGGAGGTGGATTTGGATTGGATGTGTCCATTCAATTCCTCCATGCATATACTTTTGTGTTTGTGCCCTCTCTTCTCTCTTCTCTCTCTGGCTTCCTTTGCAAAGACAGTTGTGTGAGTTCAACTCAAAAAGCCGTGTGTCGTATCGCAATCATCCATCCAACTTTTTTGTCAAGATTCTGTGTAATTCGGGAGATGATGCAGGTCCGGCACCTACCGTAGTTAAAACCTATTGTCTTAATTAATTATTATTACAAAAGTTAATTAATGTACGGGTGGGAGGATTAGCAGGAGGGATGTAAGATGGTCAAATGATAAAGTCAGGGCTTATCGACAGACTATATAGTGTCCTTTTTTAATGTCAAAAAGTATTTTGAAGATAGGAAAGCTGGGTTTGTTTCATACTCTATATATGGGGCATAATGAGATGCTAATAGCGTTGATACTTTGGTCAACCTTACACGGGGCAAAGTGAGAATATTTAGTGACGTTCAGAAAACCAAGTTTTTTTGGCATTCGGTCATAAAAACGTCAATTTACAAATCTGTCATTCTAGACTGACATTAGTTGTCGCAAAATGAAGGAAGAATGCAAATATACATTTAACAAAGGGGTTTGGAGGGGATGATGCCGCTCATGCCTCTCTCAAGCACTTCCCAGAATGCAGAACCTTGTTGCGTGAAAGGATAATTAGTATTTAGACAGGCTCAACGGCCCGAGAGTTGTATTCCTTTGCTCTTTGGTTTTGTTCAATTCTCTCTTCTCTTCTTCTCTCGGTGATTTCTCTCCGCTGCTTCTTTCTCCCCGCACACACAAGTACACACTCAATTTATCCGGGTCCCTCTTCTAGAATGTACAAAACTTCATGGAAGAAGAACGACGCGTTTTGGCCTTGGAATGGGAATGAGATGCGTAGAAAGAAAAGGGTTCAATTGTTTTACTCCCTTGATCACTTGGAACAGCAATTAAGCTTCAATGTGAACCGGCTTTAATTTATGACAATTTTTGCAGCCTATTTTACATATTTGGAGCCACAACTTTTGAGCCTGGCCTGAGTTTACCCCATCCAGAAACCAATGTCCAACCCTATCATGCTTTCTCCTGTGGTTTGTTAAAGGGAAGGAAATTGCTTTCACTTTTAAAAGTCCAAATGAAATGAAATGTGAATGGTTTTGATTGCAGAACTTGTAAAAACTATACACGTACGCTGTTGTGGATTTCATTGTGTGTCTGTCTGCCTAGGTTTTGCCTGCCCCCTGTGGGCCATGCTCTGAAGTAGAAATGTCAACTTAATTATCCGCCGCGCAGTTCGAGACGTCTTTAGAAATCTTTTTAAAAATTAAAAACAAACACAGAAACAACTGATTGACCTTTTGTTTTTATCCAAATTCCTAAACTTGTCCAAAATGAGGAGGGGCCGAGGATGAAGGGAGTCTCCCCAGAAGAAAGGGCAAAAGTGGAGACTCAAAAGTCATGGGTTAAATTAAACGAGTTTTGACAAGTGTGATGTGTCATTTTTAACAATTTTTTGGACATTTTAATTTGTGACTGAGTGAAAGTAAAGTCTTGAATCGAAGGACAGTTGTTTTTATAACCAAAGATGGCGTCGAGCCAGGACGCCTGGTACTTGTCCCTCCTGGGAATCGCAGAGTACTTTCGTACCTCCAGCCCTCCAAACATTAAATGTTGCATCCAATGTCTTCAAGCAGTATTCAACTTCAAACCACCCCCAAGAGTGGAGGCTCGGACACACCTCCAACTGGGAAACATCCTCCTCGTCCACACCAACAATACTGAGTTGGCCAGGAATCATTTGGAACAAGCGGTAAGGTCTTGTCATGTCATCAATCCACTTTCATCTAATTTGACCCTTTTTTTCAGTGGTTCCTCTCCCAAACCATCAACACCTTTGACGAGGTCAAGTTTGAGTCGGCGAGTTTGTTGGCGAGGTTGTATGAGGAGCAGAATCAGTACAATTTGGCGAAACCAATTCTGAGGAAGGCGGTGGAGCTGTCAAATGCCAATGTGTATTGGCACTGTCGACTCATCTTTCAGTTATCGGTGAGGATTATGTCAATGTCATTACTGGACGTTGTAATAATTGTTTTGTTTTGCATTGTCTTCAAACAGCAAGTCCACGCAATGGAAAAAGATTATCAATCCGCTTGTAGTCTTCTTGGTTTCGGTGTCGACTATGCAGAGTACTCAATGGCAAACTATACTCGAGTCTTGTTTCTCTTGAGCAAAGGAATGGTAGGAAGACAAAGAATTGGATTTGTTTAATTCGAACATGTATGAAACTGATTGTTTACTTAATTTTTATTGTAGCTTCTCCTCATTGCTAAAAGATACCAAGAAGTTCACCCCCTTTTGCAACAAGCCAGCATGCTCGTGGAACAGTGGCAAGGAAATCAACACCAAAAGGAATATCTGAAAGTGTTCTTTCTTGTACTTCAGGTAAGTGACAGTTGCATTAATGATTTTTTCTAAGACATGGTTTAACGTAAAGCGTCCTTTTTTCTTAGGTGTGTCATTATTTAATGGCAGGACAAATTAAGAGTGTGAAACCAAGTCTAAAGCAGTTACAACAAAGTATTCAAACCATTACTCAACCCACTTGGCCCTCTGATGAAGGTATGACTTGAATTGATCTATTGATTTATATACTCTTATGCATTTTGTTCGGTTCCTTTTTTAACATTCATATTATGTCATCTTTAGACATATTTTCTGCAGAGTTAGTCAGCGAAAATATTGGTGACATGTTCATGTGGATGCCAAAAGAACACCTATACGTGTTGGTGTACTTGATAACCGCAATGCACTCTATGCAAGGTGGATACTTAGACAAAGCTCAGAAATATACGGATAAAGCGTTGATACAAATTGAAAAACTTAAAAGTAAGTTACCAGATTGTAACAAAAGAAAAAGCATAGACTCACGAATAATTAAATCGTTTTTTTGTTGCAGTTGTTGACCAAAAACCGATACTCAGTACTTTTCATATGTTATTATTAGAACAAATAATTATGTGTAGATTAGTTATGGGAAACAAAACGCTGGCGTTGCAGGTAAGTCATCAGTTATTGTTCGTAATCGATAATTTAAGTTATATGTCACGTATGTTCAGGAAATTTCACACGCGTGTGCATTGTGTCAACAACATCCAAGGCTATTTGCAACTCACAAAGCTCCTCTTCACACACTGTTGGGATTATATGCCATGTCCATGAATTGTATGGAAGCTGCTGAAGTACAATTTACTGCCGCGCTAAGGGTAAGACTTATCACATGCATGCAGACTTAATATTCATTTCTTTTGTTAACTGCATTTCTGCATTTGCAGACGTCTCAGGAAAGGGAGCTATGGACATTTGTACACTTAAATCTTGGGATAGTATATTTAAGAACAAAGCGAGAAGCAGAATTTCAAACAATTTTAGACCGCATCAATCCAGAAACCTTACCTTCCGCCTCCCACAGTTTACGTGCTGCAGCCTACTACGTGCAAGGGCTGCAGTCCTTTTTTCAAGCTCGTTACAATGATGCCAAGTAAGTCTTTGTTCTTATATATAAGTAAAAGTGCAACTGTAATCAACATTCTTTTCATCAGGAGATACCTCCGAGAGAGTTTGAAAATGGCAAATGCGGAAGATCTTAACCGACTTACATCGTGCTCTTTAGTTTTACTGGGACATATATTTCTCTCTCTTGGGAATAGTAGGGAAAGTATGAACATGGTGACTCCTGCTATGCAATTAGCATCTAAAATTCCAGACGTTCATGTGCAGTTGTGGGCGTCCGCTATTTTAAGAGGTAAGACAGACATTTTGCCATATTAAAGCGTTGGATTGATTAAATGACATGTCTCTTCTCTTGCAGATCTCTACCGTCTCTGCAATGAAGCTGGGAAAGAGACAGAAGCTTACCACATGCACTGCAACTTTTCTCAGATGCTTTTGAAGGATCACTTTGCAGCATCCCAACTTCCGGAACATAGTTTAATTAATTGGACCGACGGAGACTTCCCTGTTCCTGTTGGTTTGAATTCCAGTGGTTCTCTATCCCTGCCCTCAACTTCCAGTGTGATGCTTTGATGATGAATGAGTACCCCAAAATATTGTGTTGTGAATCGTTAGCATTAGATAGAACAGCATAACCCCAAAAAGCAATATGTCTAGTAATTTATAGTACCCAGCAAGGAAAGGATAAGGATGATATATGAGCAAAAGAAAGTTTAAGATACGAGAATATAAGAGTGTAGTACTAACTGTACGTGGAAGAGATTTGAAAGGTAGATAATTAACATAGATTAGTGGGATGAGCAATTTATAGTTAGTTCGTCAAAAAACCGTTTGTTGTTGTCTTTCCACTTGTTCACCAAATACGTCCCCTTATCAGTATCATCAAATTCAATTACATAAAGCTGCTTCTTCTTTGGAAAAAGGGAAATGTTTACAAAAATGTATATGCATAAAATATAAAGACAGGTATTTGAGTAATAATGACAATTGATTTTATTTTAAAACGTACTTACTTTTACGAAACGAAGATTAAATGTAAATATTTTAGTTTCTTTAAAAAAGCTGACGCTGACGGAACAGAGTATGCATGTAGTTTTAGTCTTATTTTATTGTGGACAATTTTTAGTTCCTAATGTTTGTTTGTTTAGTGTTACTGACGCAAAAACTGGTGTTTTAACTTGAATTGATTTATTTATGTGCAATAAAAAATACTTTTCGTAATTCAGAAATGAATAGATAAATAGCTAATCAGGTCTCGAGTTCCTCACGCTGTGCGAGATTCGGCTGCAAACTTGACTTGATTGTTAAAGCTATTAAACTTTGGTATCATCTTCACCATGTCGTCCTGCGCTACTTGTCACTTCTGAAGAAGGCTTGACCTGCTCATCAATAACCACTGTTGAACTTGGAGAGGAGACCCACGCCTTCCTCTCCGCGTCCTCCGAGGCCTGTTTGGACACCATCCTGTTGTACTCGTCTATTTCATGCTGGTACTTGGGTGTGGTTATGCCCAGGTAGTAGGCAAGGGTCTCCCCCGTGTACTCCAAGCCGCCCATTACTTTCGACGTCCCTTTATGAGAGTAATGCTTCATCCACACGGGCCAGGACATTCTCTTCTGCAAAGGAGGCAATAAGATAATTACAAAGACTAAAGAAGCTCATAATTGAATTAATGGCTTGAGTTTCCTTACAGGGTCAACTGCACTGAGGTTGGAGTCGCTGCGTCGATGGGGTGGGTGTGGATCTTGCTCTGGAACAAGGTCTGATGCGTCTTCCTCTGCCTCCTCCTCAACTTCCATTGTTGACCCATCGCTGAAATGTATTAGCTTCGACCGTACATCCATTGTTGCAGACATCATAGTTGTCGTCAGAATGTCAACTGTTAGCAATAAACCAGAAAGTCGTTCGTGTCAACAACCCTCGTCCGAATCCTGTAATATTTGTCAAAACAAACAAACTGACTGTCGTCACTCACTCGTTTGTCCTCGTAAACAAAATGTGTCATTGGGTCACGTATTTCGGTCCTCAGCTGGAATATTTGCCGGTGAAGTCCTCCCTTCGCCCCAAGCAGAGTCAAAACGGGCGGAGAGACGCCCTCACACGCTGATGAGGAATGAAGAGAAAAGCACAGGTAGTAGTCAGTCAGTCTCTTTTCTTTGAATTGTCTGTCCGGCTTCAAAACAAACAATTGCAAAAAATTAAAAACATTGTCATTTTGAAAGAATTGCCAATTTTTGACGTTATATTCACAAGGCCAGTGGGACTGCGTCAAGTTGTTCTCGTTGGAACCGGATTGAAGAGGAAAAGTAAGTTTTGCGCTGTTAATTTTTAATGTCTAATGTTTTGACTGATTTTGGCAAGGTTGTTGTTCAAGATGTTGATAAGCATGAAGCTACCCACTCCGATTCCCATCAAAAAGGAACCGGAGGATGAGGACGTGGCCATTACTCCAGAGGATATGTTTGTTGATGAGACAAAAGTGCCGGAGTTCAGTGATGATGACTTTGAGTACTGTGGATGTTGCAAGGCTCCGTTCAAAGGGGCCAAGATCTTCCAGCAGCAGGAACCGGAAGAGAATGGTGCGGAAACACCAATGGAAAATGGGGACTTGTCCCACGACGCGACGGAGACTCCTCCACGACGAGGGCAACTTGGAAGCGTGGAGCATGGGCCGGAAAGAAAAGTGAAGGAGTTTTACTCATTCAATGTGGTTACTGGAGAGCTTTTGCACGTCACTGGTATGACAGTATTTATGCCACTTTATAAAGCGTCTATCATTTTAATCGTGTATGTAGGGTTGCAAGCCATCCTGTCGGTTTTTGAACTGCGCCTTGGGAAAGCTGAGAATGGGCTGAACTTGAAAGACGTCAATGATAACCTTGGGTTTTGTCAGAATTGTGGAACACTCATCTCTCAGTTGTATAAATTGCACCAGGAAGTTACGGGAATGGTGAAGGGAGGATCTGTCTTGCAGAAACTCATTGAATATGAAGATTTACTCACGGACAACCAAGCTACAGACTTTTCAAATCCCATAAAACGCCGGCGACGTGTTGTAAATGACCCCAACAAAATCAATGGAATCTCGCTTTTAGAAGAGAGTAGAATTGACCATGATCCGTCATCGCCTTGGGGTGGGGGAGATGATCATCAGGATGACACTTGGAATGATACCACGAATTATGACATGGACACGCAGGATGATGATGATACACCAAGGGGCCGCAAAACACAAATAAAGATAACTAACGTTGGAAGTACCAAAGGGACGATTTCAGAGGTTGAGGATCAAAGTTATGATGCTGGTAGGTGTGAAGTGTTGACCAATTGACACTTTATAATCATGTTTTATTGCTCTTTGCAGGGGGTACTACACGGGGTCGAAGAGCTTCGGCTAAAATAAATTATAAGAGGATCCTCGATGGCGATTCCGAAGAGGACGAGGATTGGACATACAGTAAGGAGAACAAAGGAGGAAGGAAAAAGACAGGAGGGTCAGCCCCACCACCTCCGAAGAAGTCACGTGGGGGTGGACGACCACCTAAACAAACTCCAAGCCCAAGAGGAAAGGCAGCAGAACCTAAGCCGAAACCAGGCCCTCGGTCAAGAGCTCCTCCTCCGGCCGCCCCTACTGCGGCATGTCATATTTGCAAGAAGATTTTTCCTGCTGCTTATTTGGCTGAGCATTTGAATTCAGTGCACGCATCTCAGCAAAATCAACCGTGCCTAATTTGTGGAAAGATTTTTGACAACAATTTTAAGTCAATTAAGCACTTGCTGACACATATCCCAGAAAAGGCGTTCGGATGTTCTCGATGTCATGATACTTTTAAAACTGCTGGTAAGATTCGTTTAAAGTATTTGAATTCGAGCTTGATTTTAATGGATTTCATATAATAGAGGAGCGTAACAGCCATACCTCTTCTCACTTGGATTTCGACAAAAAGATGGATTGTCCCAAGTGCCCACAATCATTCACTTCCTTGCTGCTGCTTAATAAACACGAGGCTCAAAAACATCGACAAACGAAAAGCTTCCTTTGCTCCATTTGTGCGAAGCTTTTAACAGGAAAAGATGAATGGATCAACCACATTCTTAGCCACGGACCCTTCCAATGTTATTATTGCAAGGAATATTTGCGACCAGGTACAGTCTCATCTATTCTCTTGTTCTTTTTTTTAACCATTTTCTTTGTTTCTTTACAATAGCTGAATACAAGAAGCACATTCAGACCGTTCATGTTGCAAATCGACCGAAGAACCTTATTGGAACTAATCCTGGCCCTATTGCTGAAGTTACTATTGATGATGACTGATTTTCAAATGCAATCTTAACCTATTCTATTCTATTACCTGAACATCACTCGTTAAGAACCATAATTTAACAAAATAGAAACAAACTTGTGTAAATCAAAATGTTAGCTAATTATCTAATCTCCGTTTCTTCATTCCTTTACTGTTTAGTAGTAGTAGATTTCAAAAATTGGAAAAATTATTCGTTTTAGCTTAGTACCAGTTATCACAATTAGAGACTCCATTCTGGGTGACCTAAGTAATGTGTATCTCCTACATCAGTGCTACGATTATGATTATAGAGAAAAAAAATCAATGTGTCCACTTGAACTTTTTTTATGTCCCAAATCGTTTCGTATTTTTGTGTGGTTAAACATCATAAGTTAGGATATTATGGTTTATAAAACTGTATGCTGAGCAAAGTCCAAGAGTTACTTTTTAAGTTTTGACCTACCTAAGATAGTTTTAGTTCAGGGATAATTTTTGTAAGATCGACTGAATGCATAGCATTACTACTTACAAATAATGTATTACTTCTATGCAATAAATACCTCTGTAGAGAATAATAAATAAATTTTACAAAGCAATAATTGTGACAGTTTGGTTTTAAAATGTAAATGTAAACCGACACTTGTTTTTCATAATTCTGAATGAGAGGCGGGGGCGGTCAGAAAAGTTGGTTGCCATTATTATTGCATAGGAAAAGTTACATGACTCCGTCCCGCAGTTCGCATCTTATCAATCATTAACTGTAGTCATTTGCAAAGGAAAAGAAAAGCATGGACGACAACTTTTTTCCCTTCTCTCACAGGTCTTCTAGGTAGTGATCTATCTATCACCCTATAAAGCTAAATAATGCATCCTCTGCATGATCATTTCCGACAACGTTAACGTTACAAAAACACATACCAAAAAATATTCTTGTAGGATAAGGTTAACCAACACGATAAGAATACATTTACATTTATAAACGGTGGTATGGCGTGGATATAAATTGCATACACATATAAATGCAGAACGACTATTTATAGCAAAACCCGGGGAGAAGCCAGAGAAATCGGTGAAATTCACACAGTGTTCTTCTGTCGCAATTGGTGGTTTGGTGGAGGTACATTTCCTCCAAATCTCTTTTTCTAATTGAGTTTCTCTGTGAGTCTCATTACATTTCATTTCATACACAATCCCCTTGCCTTGGTTCAAAAAAATCATAAAGTTCTCTCTTTGTGTCTTCTGTAGAGTCTAACACCCTAAGTGGTCATCATGTCCGACGAGGAATACGAAGAAGAGGCTGAGTAAGTGTCCACACTTCTAAATCAAAATCTTGCAGTTGCGTGGGTTGAAATAAAATTATCAGTGCGAGCAAAAAAACTACTGCGAAAAAGTACTGCTGCAGAAGGTTTTTTTTCTTTTCAATGGAAGTTTACGTGTTTGGTTTGTTCATCCATTGTCTACATTTTCAAAAAGCAACCAAAATTTTATAAATTTCAAAGCTCGAGTGTAGACCATTTCCTTTCATGGCGATATGCATTGAGGAGCAGACAAGCGTTACGCTATTTTGTTCTGAAACAGAGTCGTCTCATTTCACTTTTTTCCTTCCGCTTTAAAAAGACTCTGAAAACAGACCTGCTCTTACATCTTATATCTATTTTGTCCCGTTTGTGTGTTTATATATGGGTTTCTGACTTGCTTTGGTTTGAAAAGCTGCAAAAAGCAAAAAAAATGTGTAAGATGCTCGATATGCACTTACCGTCACTACACTGAAATTGTGTCTCTCATACACCGAATCGGATCATCACCCAAAAAAACTTCGTGCCGTTGGCATCCGAACTATTCGAAAGAAAAGAAGTAGGGTAAAAAACAAGTTTAAGAGATAGACCGATATCCATCTTTATATGCACACCCTTTTTTATGTAATTCCGTACCCGAGAATGACGTTTATGATATCTCTTACATGAAGCCTAAATTAGCAATGAAATGGCTTCCATGTAGAAAGTTAAATACCACCAATGTCACCTGTCAAAAGTCAGGTAACTACAGGAAGTCAGTTATGCGAAACAATCATGCAGTCAGTGGAGAAAGTAACTTTCACCTTCAACCGCAACAGCCTTGATTTGCTTATCTTTTAGGCCTCGTTTACATGACTTTGTTTTAATTGTTTGTTTACAGGGAGGAGCAAGCAGTGTAAGATTTATAAGCTTCCTTTCTAGACATTCGTCGTACTTTTAGACTCTCATTCCAAAATCATGGAGAAAGTCCGGATCACGATAATGATATACTTCACTGGCACATTCAAATACATTCTTTCGTCCGTTGTCCTCTGCTTTCTTTTAGTGAGAGGAGTGAAAGTAGAAGTAGAACACTTTGCTTCAAAAAATACTATACTTCACCATTCTATTTTTTTTCCATTTGACAATCCCTAATAAAATACTGTTTATTTTAAACCATTTTACAGGGATGATTCACCGTAAGCAGACCTTATAAAATTTACTTATTCCCTCATTTCTCATTTGATCTTTTGAACCACACACGATTTGGTGGTTTTCTTCTTAATTTGTTTTTTTTCAGAAAGTAAGTTCATATATGATTTGAACGTTAATTTTCTTTTCTTTGTCTTCTCTTTCTATTTCTGTGCCCCTCTACTTTCTTTTCCGCTTTTGCTGTGCGTTGAAGACTTGGTTTGATGTGTCGAAAGACCAATTATTGTTTGCATGCGTCGTAGTAAATAATGGCAATGTGTCATATATGTGACGTGAAATATGTCAATGTCAAGACTATGTTCAAAACTAACTTGGTACAAACAGCTTTCTTGTAGTCGTCCATATTCTTGTAGAAAGTCTGTCTGTCTTCAATGCACTTCTTCTATGTCATAGTTGTGAAAGGCTTCAAACCTGCAACTCTTCTTATTTCCACTGTCTCTTTCATATAAAGCAATAATGAGTCCCTTCAATGTCTAACTTACGGATTGTTTTTTATTTCAGGACCCCGGCAGCAACCAAGTATGTCTTCCTTCAATGTTTCCTTCCTGCACACTCGAATCAAACAATTTCATTAAAACTTTCACTTAAGCTTACTTTCTCACTTTACCCCAATCACTTTCTGAACCCTTCCTATCTCATTTTATTTTGCCTTGTACAAAAATTTTGACTTAAATTATGACATTTAAAACGTATTTGCTTTTTCCTTACTTGTCACACTTCAAGGGCGGACGACAAGCCAGATTTTGTGAAGGTAAGATAAGCACATAATATTCTCATACTTTTAGGTTGAGTTGGCTTATCGTCGTTGTTTAACTTTATAGAGGAAAGAGAAGCAACACTCTGAGCTTGATGAACAACTGCAGGGGTATATCAATGAATGGAGAAAGCAAAAGCAGAGAGAAGAGGATGAACTGAGTGCCTTAAAGGAGAGACAAGTCAAGCGACGAGTGAGTTCAAATCTTAGGGTGAAAGTGTTGGCTATATATCAAATCTCTCTAGGCTCTTCGGGAACAACAAGAGCAACAACTCGCTGCCAAGAAGAAGAGGGAGGAACAAGAGCGTCAAAAGGCGATTGATGATGCCAAGAAGAAGGACGCAGAGGAGAAGAAGAAGAAGCTTGTGGAAGCCGAGAAGCTTCGTCAACTTATCCTGAAGGGAGAACAGGTACGACTCTTCAAACACCTCCTGTGTTCAATTATGATAATATCACCATTCTTTTAGGAAAAACGTCGTAAATTGGACGAAGAGAGAAAGAAGCGTGGTCAAGAGGAGCAAATGAAGAGGCTGAGGGAAGCCGAGAGCCGTAAAGCTGTAAGTTCAAATTATACTGATATACATTGCTTTTCAAAATCTAAGACATAGATGTTTTATTCCATTTCCAGTTGGGTGGACCCAAAGGTTATGGTGCTGGGGCTGCACCTGGACAGGAAGGAGCGGCCGAGGCCCTCACCAAAACCAAGGAGCAATTGGCGGAAGAGAAAGCCATCTGTTTGAGCATTCGAATCAAGCCTTTGGACGTTGATGGAATTGACAAAGGGGGTTTGAAGAGGAAAGCTGATGAGTTGTGGAACAAAATGGTGACTCTTGAAACCGAACGTTATGACCTGGAAGAGAGGCAGAGGAGACAAGATTACGATGTATGACTGCATAATATTTGTCTCAATCTGTGTACATATATTCCATTCAACTTTCTCTACAGCTTAAAGAGTTGAAGGAGCGTCAAAAGCAGCAATTGCGTCAGAAAGCATTAAAACTTGGGTTGAATCCAGAAGCCTTGACAGGAAAATATCCGGTAAGTATGGATGAGACTGTGAGAGTTGACAAGTTTTAAAGAAATATGTTTTCATGTCTTTAGCCTAAAATCCGCCTTGCCTCCAAGTTCGAGAGGCGAGTGGACACACGATCTTATGAAGAACGAAAAAACCTCTTTGAAGGCGTAAGTTTTCTCTGCAAAAAAAAGCCCAAGAACTTTTCTACAAATTATTTCCAATGTCTCTCCACAGGGCTATGGCAAGACAGTGGCCGAGTCAAATGAGAAATGGTGGCAAGACAGGTTGGATGAATTCAAGAAGAGGCCAAAGAGTGAGTTTCAAAAATGCATGCCTAGTCTTTTATCTCATTTCTAAATGCTCTTTAGCCCGACTTCCCAAATGGTTCGGAGAAAGACCTGGCAAAAAGAAGGACGATCCACCAACACCCGAAGAAGCTGTTGTTGAGGTAAACAGAAAAAGCCACTTTTTCTTGGATGTGGGTAATTCGTTATGAAATACTTTTTCTTTAGGCCGACACGGAAGATGAACCTCCACCATTCGAGCCAGAAGAACTGGAGCTAGGTTAGTTTGCTTAATTATTTTAAAGAAAGCATTTTAAAGTGTGAATGACTTTTCGCAGAGCCTGAGCCAGAACCAGAGGCTGAGGAGGCTGCAGAAGAGGAGGAGGAGGAAGAAGAGGTACTTTCACTTTCTCCCATTGATTGACTGGGTTTTGATGCATTTTTTTCTTGAATCAATTTCAGGAGGAAGAGGAGGAAGAGGAAGAGGAAGAAGAATAAATTAATCTGTATGGTTCTTTTAGGGGGTTAATAAATAAGAGTTGTATTCATTCATGATACGTGCTCCAATTCATCTCAGATCAGGACTTTCTATCTCTTTCTCTCCTCTCTTTCCTTTTCGCAAGAAACACACCGATTAAACAGTCCAAGATATCAAAAAATGGTTAAAAGGTCCATGTCTCACTTTCACTTCCGTCAATGCAATTATATTTGGACTTTTAAAAACTTTTGTCTTTGCTCACTGAATGAAATATGAGACCAAACTTTTTCTCGCTGACTCGTTTAACTGATCACACGATGCTATATTTCTGTTTTTTCCGTTCATTCAACCTTGAAATCATTGTTACGATTACAAAATTAGGTCACACGGACTATTCTATAGTCTTGATATTCTAATCTAACAATAATCATCGGCTTTTGTTTATACTTGTAATAAATTGGAAGAAATGCATCACTATTTTTGAATTGAATGTGGTAGTTCCATGACTGTATCTTACATTTAGATAAAGGGAAAGGCACTACGTCCATTCCTTGCTTACTTTCACTGCAGACTTAATCCACAATCCACAAGGCTTGCTTCTCCATAGTTGTAAATAAGCTCCAAAGATTTGTTTAGGGTGGGAACTGCGCAAAGTAGGAAGGCAGTGGTCTGGGTGAAGGCTGCTTTGGCAAAGGTGCTTGAAGGGAGAGAAAGCTCCTCCCGGTTCCGGGTACTCCCCGGATCCATCCCTATTTAACCAGACAGAGAGAGAAGGCCTAAGCACTAACTAACGCTGGGTTGTTATGTTATTTGTTGTGGCGTCCTCCTTCTCCACACTACAAAAGTAAGTTTAAGTAACTCACTTAATACTCATCCCACCCGAACTCCTTTCCTTCCTTCCCCTCCTCAAACGTATGAACACGGGCGCACCACACAATGCCCAGAAACGGGTAGGACATTTTACACAAAGAAGAGCTTCCGAGAGAACCAGGGCTTATTTAAGTTGTGGGAACAGGTTGCTCTCTTATCAGTCAAAGATCTTATCTTCCCCAACTTGTTTCACAAGAGTGGTCATTTACTTTCCTGAGTGAAAGTGAGTGCGGTTGTATCACTTTACCCCAAACTGTGCAGCTTTAATTATTTCTACATGGTGTAGTTATTTTTAATTGAAAGTTGATAAAAACGCTTTAAAACCTTAAGCTCCAATTGAGTGAGATAGTAAATAAAATAATTACTCGCTCTTCAACAGAAAAAGGGATGATATGTAACTGGTGATTAAGTGATTTGGTGTGATCCTCTCTCCAAGTGAAGATGAACCAGTGCGATAAAAGATTTGTCATTGATTATTAAGTTCAGCTTATACGTGTATTTATTTATACGATCGTAATTTAATTCAAACTCACTCTCCTTCTATTCGGTATTTATACATACTTGTTTAGCTCCCAAAACATAAAACCCCTTTCTTCCTATTTACAAATTAATCACTGCTCCAATCTCTTCCCTTCAATTCAAAGACATTCAATTCTGTTGCTCAGTCGAACGTTCCATTCAATTCGAACGAATGTTCTTCTATCTGTCTACTACACAATAATAAAGAAAGGAAGGGTCACACAATGTGCGATACAACTGGGGTAACAAGCATAAGTCTTTGTAATCCGGATTTATCTCCCATTTCCTCAAAAGAGGATTCAAACTCCCACATTCATCATCACCATCAGCACCATCATCGTCCTCATCACCCTCCTCATGCCTCTTCCAATAAGTCTCCTCGACATGGGAATAATGTGGCTGGAAGTAATAGCAACGAAGGAGAAGGAAGGCCACAAGTCTCAACGAAACAAAATCAAGTACGTAAACATCAAGTACGTATCTTAGAAAATTATCAAAATTGCAAACCACAAAAATTGGGCCATAGGATATGTGCTGGAGAAAGAACTTTCATACTACTTTCACTTTTATGCAGGTTGGAATGGTTCTGTTGATTGGAGTTCCCATTGTTTCACTCGTTATGGATGGAAAGGAGAGACTTTGCCTGGCGCAGATTTCGAGCACACTTCTCAAAGATTTCAGGCAAGATAACACTTTCTTTTGTAAAACTTTCACTTTTTTTCATTTTCCCAACATTGATTTTATTTTGAACGGCAATTTTATGACTTCTGCAGTTACAATGAAATCCACAACCGTCGAGTAGCTTTGGGAATTACGTGCGTGCAATGTACCCCTGTACAATTAGAAATCCTTCGAAGGGCCGGGGCAATGCCTGTTACGTCGAGGAGATGTGGAATGATTACAAGAAGAGAGGCGGAAAGATTGTGCCAAAGTTTTCTCGGCGACCATGCTCCACCACAGGTAAAAAAAGCTTGGGTTTGGGGCATTGTGAGACGATGTGAAAGTTCTTCCATTATGTTTTCAGCTACCAGAAAACTTTGCTTTCGAAGTGTACCACGAATGCGGTTGGGGTTCTCGGGGTTCCTTTGTTCCCTCACGGTACAACTCCTCCCGTGCGAAATGCATCCGATGCACCTACTGTCAACTTTTCTTCTCGCCAAACAAATTCATCTTTCACTCTCACCGACTCCCCGAGTCTCGGTATGTTCAACCCGATGCTGCCAACTTTAACTCTTGGAGACGACACTTGAAGCTTTTGGGAGACCCACCGGAAGACGTAAGTAGCATTTCGATTCGAGTCTGTTGTTTCTTTCTGAATTTTGCACAAACAAATAAAACTTTTCAGGAGGTCTCAATCTCATCAAACACGGTTTCAATGGACACTGCACAGATTATCCACGCGTGGGAAGATGTGAGGGCTATGTTCAACGGGGGGACGCGTAAGCGAATGTTGGCTGCGCATACAACGTCATCCTCATCAATGGGACATCATCATCATCGTCAGAATGCCTCTTCTGGGGTAGAGGATTCACACGGTCGCCATTCCCATTCACAACCGCAGTCAAGTCGTCGAGGAAGACATGCTGCTGCTGGTACTCCACGTGGAGAAAGTGTTCGAAATTCTTCGTCATCAAATATTTCTGGTAACCTGCATCATCAATCCCATAATTCACACCCAAGTCATCATCACCGTTCCTCATCATCAAGTCATAGTAGTAATAATAATAGTAATCTTCCTCAATATCACACCGCTTCTTCTCCACCTTTCCCCAACCCTTCCAACCCGTCACTTGGCAGTAATAATAATGCTAGCCACACTCCGGTTCCTTCCCCTTTACGAAATAATAATAACTCTCCCATCTCTCCCAATGATTTCTTTGCCCCTGGGATTAATCCATTGCTTGCTGCTAATTCAAATCATAGGCTTGAAAATATTTGGAATCCTGGCATTTCTTCACATGGCATGAATCCGAACAAGTTTGGGTTCAATTCTCAAATTCCCCTACCCTTTCACCCGTTGTCAATCCATTGGTTTCGTCGACCCATGTTTCCCTTTGCCCCTTTCCCTCCAAATGCATGCGGCTTGTTGGCAGATGCGTCAATACCTGTGGCAGAGAAATTGATAGCTCCTGGTGGTGCTTCAGCTAGAAATGCTACTTCGACTGGGACATCATCCGCATTTAAACCGGTGGCTAGAAATAATCAAGAGCAACAACTCTTCTCCTGGTTGAATGCTGGTAGTGGAAGCCCTGTCATAAACGGAGGAAGTGGATCAACTCTCCCAGAAGACCTTTCCACCACTTCAAATGTACATTCCAACACTGCAAATCATTCCCACAAATCCGCCGATCATCACTCCCACAATGGTGGTGAAAGTGAGAAGGAAAGAGGAAAAAAAATTGTTCAAGACACTTCCCCTGTGTCCAGTACCAATGATAGTTTGCATCATGGGACTTCTAAATCTGCTGCTAGTCACAAGCCCGGTCGACATCAAATCCAAATTTTGTCAAGCTCAGTCAGAAATGAGAGTGAGGATGAGGAAAATGTTGATATTGAATCCACCGAAGTGGAAGAAGAGTGTTCTTCCTCCACATCCTTCATTTGGATAGCTGCAAGCAACAACAATAACAACAACAGCATTGGCAGCAATAAAAATGCACTGGTGGTGGGGGGCAAGCAGTTGTCTGTGAGTTCCCACTCAGACAGCTATTCAGGGGATGAGGATGATGAGGAGAGGGAAAGTGGAGACGAGGTCTCATCACCAAAGAGAAAGCGACTTTGGCGTCTTGACTCAACAAACCCCATTCAAACCTCTGGCATTATAACACTGGATGACAGCCGAGGGTCTGATCTCACAAAAGATTAAAATAGGATAAAACAAAAAGTGAATAGATAGTCACACAAAGGCGTGTAGAAACTTAACTTTCTCTCTATAAATTAGATCTAGTCAAATGATTCTGGTCCTATAGTTTGCATCTTAGCACACTTTAGAAGGGTTAATTAGGCATAAAAAGTTCAAAAGCATCCCTTTATTACAAACACCGTTACTTACCTCGTTGTCCTCCCATAATCCATTATAAAGGTTGTTCTCCTGCTCTGATAATGATAAAGCGTTCCCCTTCAATGTCACTTGATTTCTTCAGTCTACTAATGATGTTCGCTTACAATTAGCTTCTCAAGTAAATGAAAATAAATCATCAAACTGGTTCATAAATTGCGTTGCGTCTTATTTGTATAGAAAGTGAAAGTAGGTAAAGCATAACTCAAAGCATACCACTTTGTACCTATCTTTCATCATGGGCCACTTTTAACGCGTGTATGAAATGATTAAGGTGCATGTATGCTTGTATTTACTTTTCAATACAGTATTCATTCATTCATGGTTGATGGTATATGACTACCGGTGCTAAACTTGATTAAATTGAACCTGGGAGAGAATGTCCAAAGTTTAACTGAATTGAACATTGGGCATTTCATTGTGTGCCTCCCTGTAGGAAAGGAAGAACTCTCCCCGATGCAAATTACCCATGATGACATTTAAGAAGACCTGCAGAACCAACAATAACCAGCCAAGCATTGCATTAACTTATTGAAACTTGACATATTAGACATGTGAGTGAGTGAGTCAGATAGTTAGTCATAGGAGAGAGTATGGAGAAAGCAAGCATTTCGTTCCTTTTTTGCAATATAACACAACACATTATCTCTTTTTAGCTGTGATGAGGCTTTACTTCCTGGAACATTAGAGCAATGATAATTGGAAAGGGGTAAAAAATTTAAAGACTGCAACAGTTTGTGCGTGCCTCCACTTTCCTTGGCCCGATGTAATAAACGTTGTGGACTGAAATATAAATTTTGTAATATTCGCTTATTATTATTATGCATACAAAATGATGGATCAACGCCGGAGCTGAGAGGAGTTGACTGGAGAGAAGGTAATTTAATCATATTAAAAGGTTAGACGGTGGTCCTCTCTCCACCAAACCCCACCACTCAACTAGCATTTGATTAAACGTCCTTTCAAAATCAAGTTAGCGTAACGAATCATAAATCCATAGCTTTTAGATGAGTACAATGTAATGCATGTATGCATGTGAGTGAATAAGTTCAACAATAATAATAATAGTAATGAGTTCTTGTCCTCGTTTACATTGTTTGCTTTCACTACTTCCTTCTTTCTTTCTTTCTTTCTACCTGCTTGATTCACTAAAGTTAAACTATGGCTGAATTGTATTCACTCGTTGTTGTTGAGTTTCTTCATCAATATTTGACTTGTTGTATACCTCCTCAACTTTCTTTTTTTACGCAAAAACAGGGAAAACTAAGTTTATGTCATAAAGAAAGGACAGTGAGAGCACACTTTCCGAGTTCAACCAATAATGGAATGGATGTTAAAAAATGTCTTTTGTTTGACAAGTGCGTCTATTTATTAAAGACAAGATTGACAACTGAGGGTGCAAAGGTGTGTACAAGGAAAGTAATGAAAATGAGTTTTGTTATTGCGGTTCGAGAGGTGAATGCATTTCATTAATCATATATGAAGGAAAGAAATAATTAATTTAATTCAATTAATCTATTTCTATTACGACATACATTTTTGTTGGACAGGTGTGAGTATTGAATTGAATGAGCGGACGTTTTTTCAGGAATGAACAACGATAATTCATTCAGAGTCTGTCTATAAAGCTTACCTACTTTCACCTTCGTATGGCAGAGAGTAATCAATTAAGCATCCGTCACTCCCTATAATAAATATTTTATGTTCAGTTCAGCGGAAGTAATACTAATTGAGGAAAACACTTTGAAGCAAAGCAAATAAATATAGAGACATAGACATAACATTTATTAATTGCAGGGTAAAAGAGGAAACAGTTGGGCTGCATGAATACTTTAAGAAATACTTGTCACACTTCCAGCCTGGGTAAGTGTGGAGGTCAATCAATTTTGTCCATGTCAAATTAGGTAATCCGTCACAAAACTCCTGCACTACAATTCACACTTAATGGAGAGATTGTATAATAATGATAATTGTATCAGTTTTTTGAATTGGAGCATTAGAATTAGAATCAGACTTGACTTTTTATTGTCGACATCTGCTCCATGTTACATTTTGGAAGCAACAAAGGAAATCCCCTTTTTGCCTCTTTGTGTACCAATATCTCACTCTTTCATTCACAAAGCATATGAAAAAACTGAAAATAGCTCTCAATCTCAATCTGGCAGTTTCACCCCTGTCTCGTTACATGGATTGATCTACTTTACTTTCGCCCTCTTCTCCTGCTTTATCCTTTTGAAAGTTGAATCTCAATGAAACTTCTCCAATTTCAATTTTCTCGACGGTGGGTGTATCTCAATTGTATTCATGACCTTTAAATGTTTCTTTAAATAAAGGAGTTCGACCTTTAATTACGCCCTGGTGTTTTGATGACACTTTGTAATGAGCGATTTAAAGAGAAAGGCCATGATGATCAAGTTGTGTTGTTGGCAGATGTTGCTAAAATGTTAACGCAAACCTTAAATGTTTGCATAAGCTGAGTGTAAGATGATACAAGCCATTGTCATTAAATGTGTGCCATTCATTCGGAGAAAGTGATACGAATAAAATAATGAAAGCGTATTTTCGTTCCTCGGTAATCCAAAGTGTCTTGTCCAATACTGCATGTACTTAATTCTTTCATTAGAAAGTGTAAAGACTGTGAAGGGTAGAAGTGTAGGAGAGCATCACAATTCCTAGTCCCAGGAGAGGTAAAAATGATCATTAATCATTAAATCTTTATTCATTCATTTCTTCGCTTCGTGATCTAGCCTCTTCACAAATAAATGGAATATTTTGACTGATGGATTTCTCTGTTAGGTTAAGTACTGCGGGTCCATGCAACAACTTTAAAAGGATACAAAATGCGAGTCCTTTTTCTGACATTAATCTATCGCTCTTCATCCATCCAAGTTTCATCAAACCCAGTTTCTATTCAACAAAACAAGACTCCTCTTCTGATCTGACAACAATTGACCAATTCGTATTATTAGCAGTCAAACGGGAGTGTGAATAGAGCAACATTACATCACAACTTCCTCAAGCATAAAATGACATATTCAAAAGTAATTTATATCTTATTTAAAGAGATTGAATACAGTTTTCTTTTATGTACACATTATCCATCTCTTATTCACATCCCATCAAAATTAATTTATCTTCCCTTGTCCGTATGCATTCATTAATGCTCAATAAAACTGATTACACAAGTGTTAACAAACCCATCGAATTGAATAGAGACATGGATGGATATAAGGATTACCTCCCGCACTAATTTTGTTTAACGTTGAGCATGGAATATTTAAAGAGAAACATGATCTCATTTCCCTTTCCTCCGTCCGAGTACAAGTCACAGGGGAAAGTAATTTGGTAAAGGTTAATCTCTATTGAATGTGAGTTCGTGACATCACTATTTCCTTTTCTCCGACCTTCCTTCCATTTTCCTCTGTTAAAGCTTTGGTCTTAAATTAAATTTCTATTGCAAATATTTAAAAGACAAAGAAAAGAGAAGTTTGAGCGCATTATCGAGGAAATTCTGCTCACGTTCAAATCGACTGCCGAGCACCTTATTGGGAGTACTTACACACAACCGGGTAACTAGCCATAACGGAAAGCATTAAGTGGAAACAAACTATACCTTTTCTATATATAAATGAAAGAAACGTACAGAATACCCATTTTCCCTTTCCATGAACCAACACGTATAAAAAGGAAAGAGTGGAATTCGAGACATGTAATGTTGACATTAGGCATTAGATGAAAAAGACGGTTTATTTTGTAAAGTTGGAGATTACATGATGATCACTCGATCAAATATGCATAGCATCTAACTCCACTGCTACGATGTAATTTTACCTCGATGGCATTGCCAAAGCTAAACTTGTACATATTTGATAAAGTTAAAAACCCTTAGAGCAGGAAAGTGAAAGCCAAACAGTTGTTGTTTTGAGTTGTAGATAAAATAATAGCTAAACTTTTCTTGCCTAGGAGAACCTAAATAACAATCAAGTTGGTTTTGTTTTGTTCCCTCCTCTTGCTCCTTTCTTTCTTTCTGCTGATCCTCGACTTCAATAATTTGTATCTACTTTTCTCTCTCTCTACAAACAAACAGACTTTCTCCACGAAGGCAGAAGAGTCATTGTCTCTTCGGCATTCTTCAAATTAATCGAAACCTGGTCTCGTCTTTCTTCTCTCACTTGACTCAATGATGAACCTCCTCTTCCCTTGGTTTGCTTTGCTTGAATTCCCAATAGTCTTGTGGAGGTTTTTCATTTATTTCTTCTTCTGTTCTTCTATTCATCTCATTCATTTACTGTAGCCAAGAATCCTTTCTCTTCTTTGAAATCTAATTTTCTTTCCTCATTGCTTGGGTGGTTTGCTTTCACTTTGCTCGTCTTTCATTTTCTTCACAGTTTCTCCTTCGTTCTTTCTCTAAGTTTGAAAGTCGTGTACATTCAAAGAATTTTTACAGAGGTTTTACATGCAGGGTGTGCTAAAGAGTCAAACTTGTTGAACGCAGGATTAAATCATAAAGTTCATTTGGAAAATGAAGCTAACAGTAAAAGGGGGGCATTATTGAGGATTAGTAAAAACCGAATGGACAGCATGTACAGCAGGGCTGCTCACAATTCAATTCAAATTGAGTGGTATAAACAATGATATTAAATGATTACGAAGTATTTAGAGTTTGTTTCCCTTCATCCGATCAAGGAATTTGAATTGTGTGTGTAGCAAACAATCTTCTTCGCAGCAATGTTGAATTATACGAGTTGAAGCAGATGAGGTAAATTTGAAAAGACTTTTGGCTAATTGAAATTGAGTTAGACTGTTATCTACCAAAAGCAGTCATACATAAAATATGACTGCCTGAAGGGCAGCTTTTGAATAAGCCTTCCCATCTCTTTGTCTTCCTGGACAATGCATATGCAAAAATGACAAATCGCTGCCAGGCTCACATTCAATTAGGCTACCATCCAAACCGTCCAAAATATTATTATTGTGTTGTTGTTCTTCTCTCTGTATTTCTCATCAGTCTAAATGGATTAAACTCACAACCAGAGGAATGAACTTTGATATTTTGGATATTTCATCGGACTTTGTTAGCAGACGTAAAATAGGATGAATACAAGACTTTAGGAATTTTCATATCACAATGGTTCTGACGTAGATAGGAAATTGTGACCCAAAGTAATTGGTCTCGCCAAATGATCAAAAAAACTTTAATTCGGCTTAAAAGTAATGACAGAAAACATGAAAGTCACTCTGACTGGTTAGAAAAAATCAGTACAAACCTAGATTGTGAATTGCACCAGATTTCTATGTTGGTTCAATTCAAAGCAAGACTTCTTAATTCTAAACCAAATGTATTAGAGTTGAGTTAATGGGAAAGTGCAAGGGATCGAAAAATAGGATTGCTTTCAACCCCTCTCATCTGGCAAAACTTTCTTTTTCCTCCTCCTTTCCCCAATAGATACAGAACAGCTCTTCTTTAAGTCCCATGTATGTGAGTCAGGCCTTTCTATACAAATAAATCCAATCTCAACTGAACGTTAGGTAATAGATATTACTTAATAAAGAAAAAGGAGCTCAGCCTTCTCAATTGGAAGAGTGTGTGTGGGCAGGCTCCATTTCCATTATATACCTCACCTTAACTTAATCGAGTCGACATCTTCAAATAAATTCTTTTTAACAGTGCCACATCCAAGCAAAGCTTTCTTTCGGATAGATATCAAATCCTTTTGCAATGCTTGCTGAGTCTCCCATCATTAATTGAATCACCAAGCTTCCACGATTGCATCCAATGATTTGGTGTTTCACAATGCCCCAGAATTAAAGTGCTTTCACTTTGTACATAACGATGGGCTTTACAAGTAGACATATGTAAGGATGATGGAACCTGGATAATTTATTTTTATTGCCGTATTCGTTTTTCGACAAAGTTACTAAAGAGTTGGATTTGACAGAAGGAGCGTACTTTTGACTACCAGTCAAGTCAGGGGAAAGTCAACACACACGGGACCTCAGGGACATGGGATGCAATTTGTTCCGCAGATTTGCCTTGATCAATGGCATACTAGGTTCAGCTCATACATAAGTAGAACTAACTTACTTTTAGTGCAAATAACCGTAGGATACTTTCGTACCAAGGTACGTATAAGTTACCACTTTCTTTTCTAAAAAATTCATGGATTCAATTAAATGAAACAACTCGTCTTAATTTCCGTTTTCTGCTAATAACTGTGATGCCCAAAAGTGTCAGTCTACAAATTCCAGGCGACACACAGACGTGTTTTTAGATGTATAAAAGACAATTGTGTCTCGTGAACGAAAGCAATCCCTGAAATTCAACTTTTTAATGCTGTTCAATTCCCAAATCCCAAAACGAGAATGGGCCCAAGACTTGATTTTTATGCCAACCAATATTCAGAAACCTTTTCCATTCGTCTCATCTCATTTGCCACTGTCGTGAGCTAATTTTACTGCTCGCATTCGCTTGCATGAACATCAACTTTTGAAGAGGAACGAAAGTTTACATGTACCAACTCCAAATGTGTTGAACTTTCTCCCGTATCAAAATGCCCCCGGATGTGATGTAGGTAACTTTAGCTGAAAATAATGCCGACAAAGATTGTGACTGAAAGAATAGGCAAAATAATGATTTCATTGTGTTCCTTCCTTGTTCAGTTACATCATCACATCGACAATTGAAGTAATAATGAATAATGTTCGATTCCTTATTTTTTTATACACCAGTAACAGGGAAATCCATTCATCCCTTGGGGTTAAATTAAGAGAGCAACCACTTCCCTTTTCCACATTTTATTTGGACGTGTGCATGAAATGTGCACCTATGAACCTCATCCGTTCCCTTAATTGTCTCCTCCACGAACTTCAGCCAAACATAAAAAACTGAGTTTCCAACCACTAACTCCATTCAAATCAAGTCAGAAATGGTTCATAACAGCCCACTTTCCCTTCCTTTTCTTGGATTTTTTTGGTCGAGAAACGGGATTCATAGTGAATTTATTCATTTGATATGCGGTTTGTACGTCGGTTTCAAAATACGGTGAGAAATATTATTATTATAGTGAACCCCTCTCGGAAATAGCGTAGACTTGCAGACTTTTATTCAATTTCCCATGTACTTTTCCCTCATTTTTATGGAAATTTATGAAGTCATCAGATATTCCAGCCATAATTTTGTGTTCATATTTTGTTCATTTACACTTGCTGATAGTTCCCAAAGAAAGAAACGTAGTTTGTAGCCAAAGGATAATAGAATCACTCGCTCGCCCATGTTCTAACCATTTTATTTATTGCATTATACCACGTTTCATTGTGTTTCCCCACCACCGCAGTATAGAATTGAAAGGAAGGGATATCCTCTTCCATCTTTGGTTTTGATTCACTAATTTACTTACAGACTTGTTCTTTCAATTTGAATAGCCTAACTCAATTTATCAACAGTTAATAAATAAAGTCATTAAATCACGTAATTTGTGCATTTGTAAATTTGAACCGAATTGTATCAATGCAAATTTTCCATTTCCTCAAACTCCCAAGTAGTGCTGTTCACGAGTCGAGTTCGAGCGAGTTGAGCCAAACTCGACTCGACTCGAATTCTTAAACGAGTTGAAAAA